>JBBPBX010024642.1:21183-39510 GCA_038048925.1 Garcialebias charrua
CAGCAAGGATACACGGAGTCTGTGGCAGGGAATACAGACCATCACAAACTACAAACCATCCCCACAGACCTGTGACAGCACAACCTCTACGCTGAATGAACTGAATGACTTCTTTGCTCGGTTTGAGGCATGTAACAGCACACCTGCACAAAAACTCCCCCCTCTCCTGATGACCAGGTGCTGGCGCTGTCCTCAGACAGCGTAAGGCGATCATTCATCAAGATCAACGCCCGGAAAGCTTCTGGTCCTGACAACATACCTGGTCGTGTGCTGAAGGACTGTGCAGGGGAACTCGCAACGGTCTTCATGGACATCTTTAACATCTCACTGAGTCAGGCCATCGTCCCCACCTGTTTCAAAGCCAACACCATCATCCCTGTCCCAAAAAAGGTAACACACTCCTGCCTCAATGACTATCGTCCGGTAGCACTCACCCCCATCCTGATGAAGTGCTTCGAATGGCTAGTCATGAAAAGCATCAAATCTGTCCTCACTGCCTCCCAGGATCCCTTCCAATTTGCATATCGGCCTAATCACTCAACTGATGATACCTTCTCCTCTGTCCTCCACACAGCTCTCATACATCTGGACACGAAATACTCTTATGTTAGAATGCTGTTCATCGACTTCAGCTCGGCATTCAACACCATCATCCCCCAACAGCTCATCCTTAAACTGGACAGTCTGGGGCTGAACACCTCAATGTGTAACTGGCTGCTAGACTTCCTGACCGGGAGACCACAGGCAGTACGGGTCGGGAGTAACACATCTAGCACCATCACATTGAATACAGGGGCCCCACAAGGATGTGTACTGAGCCCCCTTCTATTCACCCTGCTAACACACGATTGCACACCATCATACAGCTCCAAACATTTCATCAAGTTTGCGGACGACTCAACAGTGGTGGGTCTCATCAGCAACAAAGATGAGATGGACTACAGGAACGAGGTGAGCCGCCTGGCCTTGTGGTGCGGACACAACAATCTCACTCTCAACGTGGAGAAGAAAAAGGAGATTGTTGTGGACTTCAGGAAGAGGGATGCCTAACATGCCCCTCTGACCATCAACAGCACCACAATGGAGAGAGTGGACAGCACCAAGTTCCTGGGAGTGCATGTCTCAGAGGACCCGTCCTGGAACAGGAACATTGCATCACTGGACAAGAAGGCTTACCAGCGCCTCTACTTTCTCCGCAAGTTGAAAAGGGCTGGAGCTCCAACCCCCATCATGTGCACCTTCTACAGGGGTGCCATAGAAAGTGTCCTGACCAGCTACATCACGGTGTGCACAGCTGGGCACCGCTAATTAAAAAATTAGTTCCACAATTTCTAAAACGCTTATTAATTTTTTTAGGTCCACAATTTCAAAAGCACAAATGTCTTATGAAAATTAGGGGAAGCTAATCCAATCCGCTATTTATATATTTCTATATTATATATATATATATATATATATATAGTATATATATATATATATATATATATATATATATATATATATATATATATATATATATATATATATATATATATATATATATATATATATATTAGGGATGTGCCGATCAGGTTTTTTGAAACCGATACCGATACCGATCACCTATGTGTGACGATCACCGATACCGATCAAAAAACCGATTGCCTATATGTGAGCCGATCACATAAACCGATCACCGATCACCGATCAAATGGCTTACCTGTAATTTATGAGTGCTGCTTCTGGCTACAAGATCTGAAAACTTTTCAGATCTTGTAGCCAGAAGCAGCACTTATGTTATTTTCAGAACCATAAAATCACCATAATTCAGACAAAAACATATTTTTACTAATTTATTTCAGAGAACAAAGTAAATAAAAGTAATTATCAACTGCATTATCAAAGAAAAATGTTTACCTTACTAACTTTCAATAAAAAAAAAAGGTTTTTTATTGTTTAAAAAAAAAAACACATCTATTACTTCATATAAAAAACTAAAATACCCCATTTGCTACTTAAAGCTGCACTGTTGGCTGTTTTTACAAATGGCTTTATAAATACGTAAAGTATCATTATTATTATTTTTAAATAATTTCGTGCTTTTTTGAACAACTTCCTGCGGGAACCAGGTGGCGGTAATGCGCTTAATATGAGTTCGCCAACCGCCATTCAACTCTATAGAAGAAGAAGAAGAAGAACCAGGAAATACCGTCTCCGCCATTTTACATTCATTAGTTCCACACTCGGCACTCGGCTTTTGGAGGACTGTTTCTCCCATAAGAGGATGCCTCATACGGATAAATTAACTGGAAACACTCCCTGAACTCTGTGAATGTCTCAGGACTGGAGCAGCAGCCGCGATCCCTCCGCCGAGCGCTCCTACAGCGCCGCGCGAGACCAGCAGCTCATGGTATGAGCTAAGGCTAACATGCTAAACCGGAGCTGCAGCAGACAGCCGGCTTTGTGCGATCAGAGGTTCCTGGAGCTCGCCTCGATGTCGGACTGGAAGCAGAAGATACCGGGGGACACCCAGCTAACTTGGAATAACAAAGCCGACAGCCTTTTTGAAGCCGCAGCTAAACTGGACTGCCCGTAACTGCGCAGCGGAGCGGACTCGGTGGAGCTACTCGGTGGGGCTTCATGCTAACAGGTGTTGCTTATCGCGGCGCTGGCAGACGGCTTTTGGTAAGTTATTAAAACGTATTAAAACATTTTAATGACGAATTAGGTTTGTTGTGTTGAAGGACTTCGTTGAAATTCCTCCACGAGGTACTTTTTCGTCGCACGTTTTGCAGTTAGCAAACTTCGCATCACAGGCTCTGTGATCGGTAAGTTATTAAAACGTATTAAAACATTTTAATGACGAATTAGGTTTGTTGTGTTGAAGGACTTCGTTGAAATTCCTCCACGAGGTACTTTTTCGTCGCACGTTTTGCAGTTAGCAAACTTCGCATCACAGGCTCTGTGATCGGTAATTGAAGGCAAAAGCCGATCACATCCGCTTTAATGATTATCGGTGCCGATTGATCGGTTACCGATCGATCGGCACATCCCTAATATATATATATATATATATATATATATATATATATATATATATATATATATTTATATATAGCCGGCAGCGTTATCAATATTTGCACTACACTGCCAACTGAAATGATAACAAAAATGATCCTAAAAGGATGAAATTACAAAAATCAAAGGATTTATTTAATACTTTACGTACATATATTCTATTCGGCCACGAAATTAACAAAAAATAGAATGATCTTTTAATCCCTAAAACCACGTTTAAATCTCAAATACACGGGTGTGTCGCCACGGCATTTATACATGAAAGTAACCCAAATACATAAAACTAACGACTCGCCGTCGAATGGTCGACACAAAACGCACAATAAAATCCTCCGGCCACGTTAATTTGGCTTGAAACAGCTGGGTTTTCTAAGGATTTCCATTAGTAACCCACAACCAACCGGCAGACACAGTTAGCGTCTATAGGTACTCAACAGATTTAATGAAAAGTAATTAAAATACATGACAATAACGACTCACCGTCGCGTGGTGTACACAGAACACAAAATAGAATCCTCCGGCCACGTTAATTTGGCTTGAAACAGCTGGGTTTTCTAAGGATTTCCATTAGTAACCCACAACCAACCGGCAGACACAGTTAGCGTCTATAGGTACTCAACAGATTTAATGAAAAGTAATAAAAATACATGAAAATAACGACTCACCGTCGCGTGGTGTACACAGAACACAAAATAGAATCCTCCGGCCGCGTTAATTTGGCTTGAAACAGCTGGGTTTTCTAAGGATTTGTCCAAGTACCCAGCACAAACAGCTAGCCACGGAATTAGCCCCTGAGTTCACCTCTAACCCGGAAGCTGTCGAGATGGAATAGTCCATTTTTAGTAGGGGGATAATGAAATCAACCGTTTTTTAAATTGCTTATTTAATGATTGTTTTCATCGTAACTATAATTATTTTTATGTTAAATGTAGATTAACAAGCAGGATCAATGTTAGGAATTAGGTGACTGGCCGGGGCGCGGCGGGGCCGGGGCCTCATGCTGATGGGATCCCCAGGCATTTACCTACATGGTAGATCCCCCCCTCTGCTCCCTCCCCCCTCCAACCCTCCCTCCCCCCTCCAACCCTTCCTCCTCTCTGCTGTTTACGGTGGGGAAAAAGGTAAAACAAGCAGCATTATGAGCTTGTAAATAAGTTTATTGGTTTTTACTGATAGGAATCAAGGAATCAAGGAATCAAGGAGTTTTATTAACATTGCATCAATTTCCACCGATTACAACGTAAGTATGTATTGCAGGCATCCAGAAGAGAAATGAGTGCAAAAGCTGCAGCAAAACAAAGCATATTACATGTTTTATCAACACACGATATGTTTTATCAACACACGACATGTTTATTCAACACATTGATATGCTCTTAGCGCGGCCAGGCCCAATCTGTCTCCAGATGAAGGTCAAAAGCAGGAAAAACAGGCAGAAACACTGGGATTCACAGCATTGATATTAAAAAAAGATGAATCACATTTTGTCTTCAAGACACCGCGTGATTCAGTAAAAACCATATCAGAGCACATTTAGGTACAATAACAAAGGAAATACGGCAGGCAAGGAGATTGTGTCCATGATTAATTTCAGACAAACACAAAGTTCAGCAGGTGTGCAGCTGGGTGTTATCCGAAGCCTCACAGAAATCTCTGGGGAGGGGGAGGGGGGGGGGCTCTTCAACTCCTCACTCTAGGAGAATGGATTCCCACAGCCCGCTTGTCAAGGACATGTGCAGAAGCCAGATAATGTTTCGTTTGTTATCCAAATAGACCACAGTGTTCTTTTCCACTGCCGCCTCCAAGTCTGTGGGTGCTGTTTCATGGCCGAAAGAAATCCAAATATGTGGTTCTGCTCTGCCCCGCTTTCATGAGCTTCCACCTGTCCCTTGATCGATCCTGGGTGGCTGCAAACAAGTCCCAAAACGGACAGCAGGTGCACGGTGGTCCACCACTGCACCAATCGTGCGATTGAGCTCATACAGCAGCTGGGATGAGGAGCCCACGACCCGGTTCAGAGAATTTTGCTGATCAGGCAGTCCCGACAGCGCTCTGATAGCCGCCGAAGCCTCCCTCAGCTTCCGATAACAAACAACTCCGGTTACGCCAAAAAACAGAGCAGTTGCTACCAATAATCCAATAATCCACAAATCCTCCACGTCTTCGACACTCAGAACGGACAGACACATGGGCTGCCACTGACCCCACGAGTCCAGCACGTATCCAGCCGCGTGTGTGTCGGAGGGACAGACAGCTTCTCCTGACACGGTCCGCTTCGTGGAAAAAATCTTATCCATTGAAGAAACAGCCCAATTGATTAATTCCATATTGGTTCGAGTGAGCGCTGAAGGGTCGCAGACGAGACGAAAAGCAAGCAGGGAGTAGGAAAAACTTAGGGAGGGAAGAGCAGAAAGATATGCGACCTGCCTTGCCGAGTGCCGGAAGAATGAAGAGTGCAATTTAGATAATTAGTTATTAGCGGTACTGCATTTTAAATAAAAATAGCAGAAATCCGCTTATGAATTATAAAAGTTAGTCAATTCACAAAAACGCTGACAAAAAGTTTAGGTCCACTGTAAGCGGAATAGCGCTTTAGCGCTCCCTAGCCTTCATTCGCCCACCTTTGACGGTGTGGTTTGGTGCATGTACTGCATCCTGCCGCAAGAGCCTCCAGCGCATAGTGAGAACAGCTGAGAAGATTGTCAGCACCTCCTTCCCCTCACTACAGGACTTACATAGTAACTGCCTCACCCGAAACGCCCTCTGCATGGCAGGTGATCCCACACACCCACTACACAGCTGCTTCAGCCTGTTGCCATCAGGGAGGAGACTGAGGAGTCTCCAGGCTCGAACCAGCAGACTGAATGACAGCTCTGTTTATCAGTGTGTCAGGATGCTAAACTATCTGCCTGCTCTGCCTCCCCTCCCTCTGGTACTGCCTTAACACAAACAAACAAAAAACTTTCACACATTACCACATAACACAAATATTTTAACACTGGACTCTATGTCATCAAAACAGGTTATTCACTCAACACACGTTCATGTGCTCATTCAAATTGCACTACTTCTTATATTTGCACAAATTGTTTGTATCACATTACTGTCTATAGTAATACTACTGTTTACATTTACTGTTTAAATTTATTACTACTGTTTACATTTATTACTACTGTTTAAATTTATTACTACTGTTTACATTTACATTTACACTACTTTTTATATCTACACCACTGCTGATATATATATTCTTTTTACTAGCCTTATTGCATATGCCACTCTACCTCTATACCAATATCAACTACCTCATACTTCATTATCAAGGAACCACGCCACAAATATATAAGTTTAAGTTTATTTAATGATGAGAGGATTAGGGATGAAGGATGAAAGAGATGAGGGGTTGTAGGGACGAGGGATGAGGGGTTGTTGGGATGAGGGAAGAAAGGGGATGTAAGATGAGGAGAAGATGGTACGTAAGGATGGAAGGATGAGGGGATGAAGGGATGATGAGTAAATGAAGGGAAGATGGAAGTAAGGATGAAGGGATGATGGATGTAGGGATGAGGGGAAGTAGGGATGAAGGGATGGAGGGGTGAGGGATGTAGGGATGAGGGGATGAAGGGATGAGTGGAGCAGAAGGAGGTTGTCCGAGGAGAGTGCTGGAGGGCTTGGGATGAGAAGACTCTTGCGTGGGGTTTTGCCTTCGGGAACATTACTTGTTTTCCTTCCCGAGCCTGAACGAAGAACCCCCCCCAGACGGAACCTGAGCGAGAGAAAGCAAAGCATGGTTATGAACGAAGAGCGTAAAAAGAAAAAAGGGAGAGGGGGGAATTGGGGTCAACAGAAAGTAATCGAACTGAGATGAGATGAAGGGGTGAACGAGGTATAAATAGCTGCATGGGATAATTGGAGGCGTGATTTGGGCGTGGCCCTACTCCCGAACCTAAGTTAACATATTAACTCCATTTCATTAGCAAGGAACCACGCCACAAATATATAAGTTTAAGTTTCTTTGATGAGAGGATTAGGGATGAAAGATGAAAGGGATGAGGGGTTGTAGGGATGAGGGATGAGGGGTTGTAGGGATGAGGGAAGAAAGGGGATGTAAGATGAGGAGAAGATGGTACGTAAGGATGGAAGGATGAGGGGATGAAGGGATGATGAGTAAATGAAGGGAATATGGAAGTAAGGATGAAGGGATAAAGGGGTGAGGGATGTAGGGATGAGGGGAAGTAGGGATGAAGGGATGGAGGAGTGAGGGATGTAGGTATGAGGGGATGCAGGGATGAGTGGAGCAGAAGGAGGTTGTCCGAGGAGTGTGCTGGAGGGCTTGGGATGAGAAGACTCTTGCGTGGGGTTTTGCCTTCGGGAACATTACTTGTTTTCCTTCCCGAGCCTGAACGAAGAACCCCAAAAGACGCAAGATTAGATCGAACAAAGATGTGTGTGAGCTTGGAACAAGTCACTGAGGTTGTTGCGGATGTATGCCAAGTAAGCCCGAGAGGACCAGCGACCTAAAACTTGAATGATCTGATCCGGCATACCCCGACTAGATGCGGAGGAGGCTGCACCTATTCAGAAGGAATGAGCGGAATAGTGATGGGGAGAGATGCCTGACTTGAACAGGACTTGACGGAGATGACCAGCGAACCAGTGGTGAGTGGCATGGCTTCCTGATTCGGTGATGAAAAGAGGGTCATGTGGCGAAGCATTCGCAGAAAGCCTGGATTGAATGTAATTGAAGATGGGTTCGTAAGGGCTAAGAAAAGAGTTGAGACGAAATATGTATATAGGGTAGGAAAGGGCCAGCTGGTCGGTTTTGCTCCTTCTTAGAGTAAATATTATGGTGTCGTGGCTAAGAAAACAGATGTCGTGGAGGCACGGATGGATGGCAGGATCATGCTTGGATGAAGATGGGGCAAATTCAGAACAACGGAGAAATCCGAAAAAGGCTAGCAGAAACATGGATTCTAAAGTCTGGTCTAGAAGAACGGATGAGTAGCCTGAGCGCAAGGTGAGAATACATCTGCTGAGCAGATCCACCGTGAGAGGTAGTCGCTGTGTACTGCTAGGAAGTTCTTGTTTTTTGCATCCTTTAAGGATCATGGAAATGTGGCAGTGAGTGATAGATGGACAGCTCGAACTCGTAGCGATCTTGAAGAAGAAATTTATGCCTGACAGGTAAGTTTGGATAGTAGAAGAGCGGATTTTGAGGGTGGAGTGAGAGTAGGTAATGAAGAGACAGAGGGTTGTGACATCGAGAGATGGAAATTGAAGATGATGATCTGAATGGAATGCTTTAAAGCGGTTCCAACCTGACAAATAAGCAGATAAGGTACGAGGAGCTAAACTATTGAGGATGGATTCCTGGGAAGAGTTCAGGAGGTAACGTAGCTAAGGAGTCAGTTGTAGATTGTCGAAGAATACGGAGGAACCGGAGTAGGGTGAAAATCGGAGTCTGGAGCCAAGAGTCTGAATTTCTGAAAAGAAAAACGAGACAGCACATCGGCAATGTGAGATCCTGGTACGTAGGCTGCTTGGAGTAGGAACTGGTGTTGGGCCGAGATCAGAGTTAATCTGCGAATAAACTGCATGATGACTAGGGAGTGAGATCGGCCTTTGTTAATAATGTCTACGACTGCAATGTTATCAGTGTGGATGAGGATAGACTTCTTTGACCATTTGTGTCCCCAAAGGATTGCTGCAACGACAATGGGGTAAAGTTCGTAAAGAGCGGACGAAGGCGCAGCCGAATCAGTCGGGAGAGGCAAGAGTTTGTCGGGCCAAACGGAAGCAAACCATCTGCCGCCGTAATAGCCAATGAAACCGATGGAGGGAGCTGCATCCGTATAAAGCCCAATATCATCGGGGTGAGTGAGAAAATCATCGTAAAAGAAGGAAATGCCATTCCAGGAAGAAAGGAATTGATGCCAGAGACGCAGTTCCATCCTACAAGGCTGATCGAGACAGAGGGAACCGTGGAGCGAAGCAATGCTGGCAGCCTTAGTCAGGAGGTGCGAGATGAAGGACTTGCCCTGGGGGATGATCCAGATGGCGTAGTTGAGATGCCCGAGAAAAGTGAGCAACTGTTGCTTAGAACACCTGTCAATCGAAAGAAAGTTGGACAAAAGCAAGGTGACCCGATCGAGTTTGTCGGGTGGCAGAGACGCCTGGAGGGAAACGGAGTCGAGGATGATACCCAAGAACTCCAGAGTCGTGGACGGGCCAACCGTCTTCTCCTCAGTGAGGGGGTCACCAAGCTCCGAGAAAGTCTTCAACAGGACGCCCAAACCGTAGCGCGGAGGGAAAGATGAAGGGGTGACGATCAGGAAATCATCGAGAAGGTGGGTAACGTAAGGGAGCCTGCAGTTGTTAATAAGGACCCAACACAGGGCCTCGGACAGAGAGTTGAATATCCTCGGACTACTACGACAGCCGAAAGTGAGTCGGACAGCGAAGTAAAAGGCCCCCTTCCAAAACACGCAGAAGAAACGCCAGAAGTCGGGGCGAATGGGGAGAACCTTAAAAGCAGTGGTGATGTCGGCCTTGGAAAGCCAAGCCCCCCGTCCTGCCAAACGGATGAGTGTAATGGCGTGATCAATGGTGGCGTATCGCATGGAAAAGTCGGGAAAAGGAATAACGCTATTGATACTGGGGATAGCCGAACCGTGAGGGGCCGAAAGATCCAAAATCAGCCTTTTCTTACCGGAGTACTTCCGCGTGGCGATGCCGATGTGACTGACACGGTAGGTGGAGAAGGGAGATGCAACGAAAGGTCCCATCATGAACCCATTCTTAACCTCATTAGCCAAAAGGAGATCGACTGTATCGGGGTCCTCACGGGCGGACTTAAGATTGGGACAGTGGTAGGAGGAATCAGGAAGAACATCAATACCAGGGTGGAAACCATGAGTAAGACCATCAACGAGGTAGGCAACAAAATCCCTGTCGGGATGACAACGAAGGGCGGAGATCAGTGCAGTCACCTTGATCGGCGTAGAAAGATGACGGCCTAGTCAATCCATCGCAGAGGTGGGATTGTGAGGACATGAGTGCCTAGCGTGAGCACCACCGCAGTAAGAACAGGCATGGAGCATCCTGCAGTTAGACGAAGCGCAGCCGAGATCGTTAAAATTATTACAGATCACCCTGCCGCCTTGATACGAAACCGGGTGGCCACGTTTGTCAACGCCCCTGGGAGTAGGGACATTAACAGAAGCGCGGCCGGCCCGTGACCTAGGTATGAGGTGGGGGGGCGGCAACGGACAACCTATCCGACCCCGAAGGACGGCGAGCTGAGTGAGGGGTGCGAAGACCGGTGACAGAAGTACAGGCAGTGGCCGGATGGGACGGCGCACCACACAAAGTACAGGAAAGAGAAGCGCGGGCGGCGAAAACCCGACAATAAAGTTCGGAGTCGAGGGACCCCCAGTATGTGCCGTGATTGAACTGGTGCAAACGGGCCGCAGCCTGATTGGAATAAAGAACGTGGTACTGGTAAAAACCCGTGCCCCCAAAGCGGAGAGCCATGTCCAAAACAACAGAAAGATTATCATCCAACTCAGACCTGCGATCAGGAAAGACCGAACAAATCGTGTCCCTAAACAAAGAAAAAGCTACGGCAAACTCGACGGGCGTGAGCTCCTTAGAGCTAGAACTCAATGGGTGGCTCAGTTGCATAGGTCCCTGAGCAGTGAATATTTCCCTAAGGTGATTGAAGCCGCACAGAGATGGACGGAGCAGAAGAGCCAGATCTACGTAATTACCGTTCAAAATCTGATGACGCAGGTACGGTGAAACAGGAGAGGGACGCAGAACAGAGGAGCAAGACTGAGCGGGGGGAATAGCGGTGGCGAGAGTGTAAGGAGAATGGACGTGATGAAAAGCGTCCAGAAACGGCTGAGGGAACAGAGCAGGGTTAGGGAAGGAGGGTGTGGGCGCAGAAAAAACAGAAGGAGCACCGGAAAAATAACTAGGAGCAGACGGCTGAGCAGGGGCCATGAGAGGAAGAAAAGAAGCAGAAACCAAATTAGGACGAGTAGAAGAAGGGAGAACCAAAGTAGGTCCGGGAAGCAGGGAGGAAGGGATGGTACTGGGAACAGTAGAAGCCAGAGAAGGCTGGGACTGAATAACAGAGGATAAAAGCTGAGAAAGTTCTGACAGAAAAGGTGCAGGCACTGGTGGTAATTCACCCTAACTCCCACAAGGGGGAGCCGTCGCCATTACAGAAGGTCCAGAGGTAGACGACGGGATGACGTCACGGGAGACATTGGGGGCGGAGGCGGAAGCAGGAACAAGAGCCGCGGCTGAGGGTCGTTCAGATGGCGAAGGAGGAACAAGCAGCCAAAAGGAGGAGGCAGAGAGGAGCTGAAAGAGCCGTGATTTATTGTCCGAACGGCAGAAAGGGATCCCGTTCTCGCGGAGAGAGCGATGAAGTCCGGCGACCGTCCAGGACTTGAGAAGCTGGCGGGTCAGAACAGCACGTGAGGGAGAGGACTGCTGAGAAGCGGCCGCACCGAGACCCGGCGAGCGACGCCGAGGACCGGGCGAAGGAGCGGGTCGACAGATGCCTCGAGCCGGATGACGTCCACGAGAAGGAGGAGTAGACGCGGGCGACTGATCCACATCCGATGGTTGGGAAACTGGAGAAGAACCAACGTGGGACTGAGTCCGAGGATCGAAAATCACACATGAAGTCGTCCGGAGCCAGGAGCACGTCCGGAAACGTAAGGTGGGGACTCGTCGACGGCGGATGGAAGGTCGAAGAGATCCTCTGAATCCGAGGGTTAGGGGTCGATCGATGAAACGGCGTCCATGGTGAATACAAGCGCAGAGTTGAGGAGGCGCGGTGGCGTAGACATCGTTACTTGTCAACAGAAAGTAATCGAACTGAGATGAGATGAAGGGGTGAACGAGGTATAAATAGCTGCATGGGATAATTGGAGGCGTGATTTGGGCGTGGCCCTGCTCCCGAACCTAAGTTAACATATTAACTCCATATATACTGTGTACATAAACATCATATGCTGCTTTGTCACTCTATTACAAATGTCAATGTCAGAACCTTCATTTTATTTTATACATATACTTTTTATACTTTTATACTACTATGCAAAAATTACTATGCAAAAACTCTGGACAGTATTACACTTTTGTTATTTCATTTTTTGCTATGTTTATTAAATGTTTCAGTGTTTTAGTGTTTAAATGGTTACTGTTGCACCGAGGGACTGAGAGAAATGCAATTTCAATCCTGCATATGTCAAAGTCAAAGTCAAAGTCAACTTTATTGTCAGATCTGCAATATGTACAGTGCAGGACATACACAGGACCGAAATTGCGTTTCTCTCAGTCCCTCGGTGCAACAGTAAACATCTAAACATTGAAACACTGAAACATATAATAATAGACATAAGCATAAAAATAGTAAAACTAACACTGTCCTGAGTTGTTGTTTTTTTTTTTTTTTTTTTTTTGCATAGTGGTATAAAAAAAGAGTATAAAAAGTATAACTAAAATAAACTAAAGGTTTCTAGCCTTATGTCCTAGCCTTCATAAGGTTTCTAGCCTTATGTCCCTATATGTCCTTTACATATTGCAGTTTTGACAATAAAGTTGACTTTGACTTGAGTTTTTTTAATTGAGGGCTGACCCTTTGATGCCCACCCATTGCTCCAAACTAACAATGAGGATCTCATAGTCAATGGTAGCAAAAGCGGATGTAAGCTGGTGAAGATTCTCAGTCGTCCAGGACATGATGAAATCAAAAAAGGCGTTCAATACAGGATCAACTGGACTTTATTTGTTGCAGAATTTCTGCAACAAATAAAGTCCAGTTGATCCTGTATTGAACGCCTTTTTTGAAAGCGGATGTAAGTTCCAATAGGACAAGCAGCACAGAATCACCAGTGTCTGTGGATAAGAAGATGTCATTAAAAACCTTCAGTAGGGCAGTTTCAGTGCTGTGGAGAGGTTTGAAGCCAGAATGGAATAACTCAAGGACAGCATGATCCTCCAGGAAGCACTTCAACTGGGACTCAACTATTTTCTCCAGAAGTTTAGAAACAAATGGGAGTCTGGAGACAGGCCTGAAGTTGGATACGACTAAGGGGTCAAAGTTTTTTTTTTTTTCAGGAGACGTTGAATAGCAGCATGGCTTAATGTTTTTGGTACCACACCAGTGGATACATTGCTATTCACAATAGCAAGAATGAAAGGAATAGAGTAGGAAAAAACCTCCTTTAGTAGCCGAGGGGGAACCACATCAAAGGGGGAACCATTTCAGGTTGCACATGACCTGCTTTAGAGAAGACAGAGAGATTGGTTCAAAATGGTCAAATACAGTAACAGATTGAGGTGGGATAGATGGATCACGAGTTGGAGGAGAAATGAGAGCCCGGGTTGTTGCAATTTTTTTCTAAAAAGAAATGTAGGAAGTTCTCGCACAGCTCAGTCGAGGCTTTCAGAGGTGATGGTTCAGTGAGATGGAGAACTGAAAGTTATGCACCATAACTCATGTTCCCTGAAGGAAGGGAACGAGGTGCAACATACTTGCTATGGGAATTACACCCCCGCGCGATTAACTGAAGGAATACATTCACGCCTTTACGACAGGGGAGTCAGTGTCGCGCCAGAGGCTCCGCCCTCTGTGCATTTAAGCAACCGACGCCCGTCCATCTTTCTCAGAAATTGCACTTTACCGAGCTTTCAGCATTGAAAGGGCCAGATATGTTGCACCTCGTTCCCTTCCTACAGGGAACATGAGTTATGGTGCATAACTTTCAGTTCCCTTTCAGTTCGGTCTCTCGGTGCAACATACTTGCTATGGGAATGTAATTCATTCACGCCCTTGAAATGCTCAGCAAAATGCATGCGAGAACCTCCGTCCTATAAGATGGGCATTTCCCAGCTGCTTACTACAAGGGATGCAGAGAGCAGATGCCAAGGGGAAAAAAACCAAATGTGAGAGACATTCACATGATATACAACACCATGTATACAACACCAGCTAGAGACAGCCTAAGCATGCTCCAGCAGTGTGAATATTAATCAACTCCTGTTCCCCTTTAAGAATTCCAAGGGACAGGAGGAGCAATGTTTTCTTCTTTTTTTTTTTAATGGCCCGACTGACAAGTGGAACCCATCCTGATGTTAGAGAGCAGTCAAGGAGAGGTGAGACCTTTCCATTATGCATCTCCCAGAAAAGAAACATAAAACATCATGGGATGCCCTTGTGAATGTCATTGCTACTTGTGTCGGGACAAAGCAACCAAAGCCTTAGGCTTTCAGCCAGTACCTTTCAGAGGCCAGGCTGACAGTTGCCACAACCCTGGACATGGGTGTAGAAGTTGTCCATGTGCCTGAGTCAGTAGGTCCCTATGAGGAGGCAATTGCCATGGTGTCCCTGACAACATTGAGCTCAACTCCGGGAACCACAGTTTCTGTGGCCATCTGGGAACTATGAGGATCAAGGAGAGGGCTCCTCGCCTTACCCGTTCCAATGTCGCCCGATCAGAGGGACAGGTGGAAAGGCATAGTAGATCAACCCTGCTGTCCAATCATGTGCCAGAGCGTCTATCCCCAACGGAGCATCTGTCTCCTTCAGGGAGAAATAGAAGTCACAGTGTGAGCTAGCTCTGCAAGCGAACAGGTCCACAGAGGCTCTACCGAAACGTGACCATACCTGTTCCATGATCCGTGGGTTCAGGCTCCATTCCGATGCCAAAAGAGGCCCTCTTGAAAGGGCATCTGCTCCATAATTCACATCACCAGGGACATGAGTCACCCTAAGTGACAGGATTCTTGGAGCACACCACGTGAGCATCCTTCGTGTCAGATCGAGGAAGGCCCGGGACCTCGTCCCTCCTTCTCTGTTGATGAAGGACACTGTGGTCCTGTTATCTGATTTTACCAGGATATGATGCCCGGTTTTGGGTTTTGACCGAAAGAACAAGATCTCGGATACAAGTGGCTGAAATGAGTTTTCTCCGCAGGGTGACTGGACTCTCCCTTAGAGATAGGGTGAGAAGCTCAGTCATCCGGGAGGGACTCGGAGTAGAGCTGCTTCTCCACATCGAGAGGAGCCAGTTGAGGTGGCTCGGGCATCTGGTTAGGATGCCTCCTGGACGCCTCCCTGGTGAGGTGTTCCGGGCATGTCCCATCGGGAGGAGACCCAGAGGAAGACCCAGGACACGCTGGAGGGACTATGTTTCTCGGCTGGCCTGGGAACGCCTTGGGATTCCCCCAGAGGAGCTGTTCCAAGTGGCTGGGGAGAGGGAAGTCTGGGCCTCCCTACTTAGGCTGCTACCCCCGCGACCCGACCCCGGATAAGCGGAAGAAGATGGATGGATGGATGGATGGATGATGCCCGGCAACCAGACATTTACTGAAGAAGTATTTCAATGACAGGAATACGGCCAGCAATTCTAGTAAGTTAATATGTAATTTGGATTCCTGCTCATTCCAAAGGCCGCAGGCATTCTGATTTCTGCAGATCGCTCCCCATCCTGTTTTTGAGACGTCCGTCGTGATGACTACATGGGACGATACCCTTTCCAGTGAGACCCCTTCCGTGAAAACGGACGGATCTCTCCAAGGTTCCAGGGCCTTTAGACACTCTGGGTCAATCTTAACCTTTTCTGCTAATTTAGGCAGAGCGGGTTGTATTTGTTGGTTAAACCATACCTGTATGGCCCGCATTTTCAATAATGCACGTGGCACACAAGGAATGGCTGCCGCCAAGAGGCCCAACAGGCGTTGGCACGTTTTCACAGGGACCCGTTGGTCCAGTTTAAATTTTCCCAGGCAATGGCGAATGGAGGAAACTCTTTCCTTCGAGAGCCATGCTCTGTATTGGACAGTGTCAATCTGTACACCCAGAAATACGGTAACCCGTGACGGAGTCAGATCGCTTTTCTGTAGGTTTATGACAAAACCGAGAGACTCCAGGTGAGAGATCACCTTAAGGGAGTATGACAGTGCCTGCCTTCTGCTTCCAGCCAGAATTAGCAGGTCGTCCAGGTAATTCAAGACCCTGAGTCCTTGATTCCTAAGAGGGGTCAGGGCTGTATCCAGACATTTAGTAAATGTACGCGGAGTAGTCTTTAAACCGAAGGGTAAGGCTTTGAATTCATAAGCGTTTCCTTCGAATGCAAAACTGAGGAACTTTCTGTGTCTCCTCCATACGCCTATATGGAAATAGTCATCTTTCAAATCCATTGCACACGCGTAGTCTCCTGGTCTCACAGACTGGAGAACTTTTCGCAGTGTAAGCATCCTGAACTTGAAAGTTTCAATTCTTTTATTGAGAGTCCTGAGATCCAGAATCGGCCCCAAGGAACGGCCCTTTTTGGGCACCAGAAAGTACTTGCTGTAGTGTCCGGAGCGTAGTTTGTGTCCTAAGACCAAACTAATCACTCCCTTTTTCAGCATGGTTGAAACTTCCTCCCTCAGCACATGCACGTGTGTAGGGTTGATCTTAGATTGCAACACCCCTGAGAAACGGGATGGTCTCTTTGAGAACTGCAACTTGAGCCCGTGACGTATTGTTGTCATTACCTAATCATTTGGTAGACACGCCTCCCAAGCTTGCGCATGCGCGCTGAGCCTGGATGGCATGTTGAATTGTTGCTCCTCGTGTTTCAGGTCTAAGGGAGTGACCTTTGACCCCTCTCGCGCCTTTTCGAGCAGGATACTCGGCCCAACAGAAGATATCGCGAGATCAGGCCATCTCCGGTGAATCTTGCGTATCTTGCTTTGGTTCATAGTTCGACCGTGAGGTCTGGGTTTTATAAAAATGGGACTCGAGTCAAGAACCAGGGCAGTCTGTGCATTGGTACTTTTATTTTTGTACATGTCTGAAACAGTGTCTGTTTTGTTTACATATACAGTAGGCGAGTCATGTTTGGTGCACGTACACATGTCACCAGCTCCTCGTGGTTTTCTACGAGCAGAGACTGGGATCAGAATGTTAGGTTCCCGTACCACGTGGGCGGGCGAACCTGTAAATTTATCAGTTCATCCTGGTTCATCAGGTCTGGAACTGGTTTCCATAGGAAGAGGTCAAAGCAGTACTTGGACGGTACTGCAAAGCCTCACAGTCCCCAACGGGTCTCTTTCTTGGGAGACCATGTGTGTTTTCCATTGGTGGGGCACATTTTTTCCTTGGCAAACCCTCGCGGAGGGCATCCGCTTGTTTGCGTGCTTGTTCCAGCCTTGTCTTGACACTTTCCAGGGCTCTCCCGAAGAGTCCCGTCGACTCGATCGGGTGTTGTAGGAAGGTGGACCTCTGGTTTTCCGGGAGGTCCGACAGTGTTAGCCAAAGATGGCGCTGATCGACAACTATTTCTGCCATTGCTTTGCCCTAGGAAATAGCTACTGTCTCCATCATGCTGAGCACGAGGTCAGAGGCACGGCGGGCCTCCTCTATGGCCTCGGTTGTGGCTTGCTCGTCCTTTGTTACCTGGATATCCTGTAGTTTTTCCGCCAGGTAGGCCTTTACCATGCTTGACGTATTCATTGAGTGAGCCACGAGGCTTTGGGCCTTGTAGCACTTCTCAAGTTGTTTCTCTGAAGCGCGACAGGCTTTGCAGGGCAGCGTTGGTTTCATCCCCATGGCTGTGGGGGCCAGGTGAGCCGCCAGAGACTCCTCTATCGGGGGTGCGTTGGCAAGACCCAGAGCCTCCATTCCCGCGACATCCAAGAGTCGGGACAATGGAAGCATGATAGGAGCCCTGGGTTCCGCCCAGGAGCGTTTGAGTTCCGTTAGAAAGTCCGGAAAAATTGGTATTTTCTGCAACGTTGACGGTTGCTTCGCGTAGAAGTAGTTTCCCGCCAGCTTCGTAGCCTGTTGGCGAGGCGTGGGATCCGGCCACGTGACCTGGGCATTAGTTTGCGGGCGAGAGTTCCGGTCTCGGACCCTCCTTTCCCGGTTGCTGGGGCGAACGTATAGTACCAGACTCTGTCTCCCACTTGGAGTTCATTGTGAGAGGCCTTCTGGTCATAGTACGCCTTACGTCCTTCAGCAGATCTTTCCAGGTTTTTCTGGGCGAAAGCAAAAGTGTTTCTGAGGTGTACATTCAAATCTTTGTCTTTGGCATGGCCTAACATCACCCCCCTTTGGTCATGGGGGACCACGAACACAGGTGAGGACGTCCGTCCATGGGCACAAGTTAGGATGCCACCGTTTAGTTTAAGCTGTTCGCGCAGCTGAGAGAAGACGGTACACAGGAATCGTTTAGGATTTGGCCAACGTATCTTCTTACGTTT
>JBBPBX010024643.1:15909-28310 GCA_038048925.1 Garcialebias charrua
CAATATATAATCCCATTTTTTCTTCCTATAAAATACATTCTGAGTGAATAGTTCAGGGGCCAGGCCCTGTATTTAATTGCAGGAATGGAATAAAGAACATTTCCACGAGGTGCTGGTGTGTGGCTAGCGTAATTGCCAGGGAACAGGTCTTAATTTAAACAGGGGGGTAATTATCATGCAGAGCATACCCACCCAGAATGTTTGCATAACTATCACAAGCGTTTTCATAAATGATGCTTTAATTAGTCTTAATTAGAATTTGTTTAAGTCAGCAGGGAATGCAGGGCCCGTGAAATGATGTATGTAATAAGCATCAGGCCCCACTCTGTTTTTTTCCCCCTTACTTGGGGAATAGGGCTGACAAAATCACATCACATTAAATTGATTCAGTCAGAATTAAAATTCTTATGGTATTAATTAAATGTGGGAAGATCTCATTAGCAGGCTGTGTGGTGAGGGAGAGACCCTCTCTGCCAGCAGATGTGATGGTGTCAGAGCCGCTGTACACGCTCACCATTAGGGCCCCCAGACAAGGCAGGAGTGACGATGAAGAGAGCAAGGAAGGAAAGAGGCAAGGAAGGATGAAGAGGGAGACTATCTGTGAAGGACACAAAACAAAAGCAAAAATAAAGTGTGCATAAAGGAGATGGATAAAAGGATTAAAAAAATAGAATTTTGTACTAAAGGTTGAGAATAGTAGAAAGAAAGGCAGAGAAAGCTACGTGTCTCTGAGTGTGCGAGGAGGAGGAGGAGGTGGCAGCATATTAATGGGCTGTGGGCTCCTGACCATCTATAGCTTTATTTAGCTTCATTTGGTCTATTTGGCTGGAGGAATTCAATAAGAGGAGAGCTAATGACTTGACCAGATACCCTGTTATCAGCACTGATGAGACACTCTCCCTGCTTGACTCTTTATACAGCTACAGTGGTCTAATAGGCCTCCAGAAGATTGCTACCCAGAGACCTTCCCTGTGGAAATATAGAACACGATTGTGCCTCAGAGAGATTTGTTTGACTCTCAAAGAGCTCACCTGATCCCTCTCAGTCATTACTGACACGCTTCCTAAAGAGATGAACAGCAGATGCGATTCAAACGTGTTACTTCATGAGAAGATTTTTTTTCTCATCTCATTGTGTTTTCTAACTTGAAGCAGATGGCCGCTTGTCCTGAGCCTGGTTCTGTTGGAGGTTTCTTCCTCATGGGGGAGTTTTTCCTTTCCACTGTTGTCTTCATGCTTGTTCAAAATGAGAGTCTGGGAGACTCAAAGCAGTCTGCTCCTCAGATAAATAATGTTATTAACTTACTTTTTATAAACACTGCCTGGCCACAAAAAAGTAGCCACCTGGATTTAACTAAGCAAATAGGTACGAGCCTCCTATTGGATAATTACTGCATGGGCGATTATCTTTCAGCTGCAACAAGTTATTTAACTCCAACTGGTGCAATGAGTTGCTTCTCGTGTGGAAAGACACATCGCATGGTCATGGAAAAGATGTCAGTCTGTTTGAGAAGGGTCAAATCATTGGCATCAAGCAGAGAAAACATCTAAGGAGATTGCAGAAACTACTAAAATTGGGTTAAGAACTGTCAAATGCATTATTAAAACTGGAAAGATAGTGGGAACCCATCGTCTTCAAGGAAGAAATGTGACCGGAAAAAAATCCTGAATGATCGTGATCAGTGATCACTTAAATGTTTGGTGAAATCAAACAACAGTAGCACTCAGGGCTATGTTTAATAGTGAAAGTAAAATAATTTCCACATGCACAATGTGAAGGAACTCAAGGCATTGGGACTGAAAAGCTGTGTACAGTAGCCTTAAGAAAACCACTAATCAATGAGGCTAACTGGGGGGAAAAAGCTTCAATTTGCTAGGGAGCATAAAGATTGGACTCTGGAGCAATGGAAGAAGGGGGTGTGGTCTGATGTGAGTCCATATTTACCCTGTTCCAGGGTAATGGGTGCATCAGGGTAAAAAGAGAGGCAGGTGAAATGATGCACCCATTATGTATAGTGCCTAGTCATCAATGTAAGATCTTGGTGAAAAATAATGCAACACTGGATGGAAATAGATCTTGTGACATTGCAGAAGCTTATCGAAACAATGCCACAGCGAATGCATGCTGTAATCAAAGTTAAAGGCGGTCCAACAAAATATTAATGTGACTTTTTTTTTGGTGATGACTTTTTGTTTTAGGCCAGGCAGTGTATTTTGAAGTTCAACCTCAAGGTTCTTTGTTGTCATTCGCATCACATGTGTTACATGAGGTGGAACTAAATTGTGTACTCAAGGTCCCAGTTGCACCCAAAAATGGCACAAGTGTAAAATATAAAAAAGAAACAGTGAATAAGGATCTAAGGTATACGCTAAACACTTTTAATATAAAATGTAATTTATAATATAATAAAATATCTAATAAAATCTATTAAAAAGTATGTGAATGTTCAGTGGCCTGAGATGACTTCTGCTGTGACTTGGCGCTATATAAATAAATTGAATTGAATTAAATCAGCTTTGTCATTTTTTATATCAGTAAGTGACGATGTTGTTGAACACCCAGTAAATTCTCTGAAGTGTGGTTCTGTGAAAGTTATGAACAATCATATATTGCTTTCTGTTAAACGCTTTTTGATTGAACTCAGTTAAGAAAACCCAAGTTCAAGTCTAACTGACAAACTAGCAGCCAGTCTAAGCATGGCCAAGATCAAAGTGGATTGCAGACATCTTAACACAACTCCAGTTTGGTAAAGGTAGCATCTTACTGGGCTACAAATGAAAACTGTAAGATTTTTTTTTCTTGCTCATAGTTTTTGAAAACCATGTTTGTTTGCTAGGGCTCATAAATTTACGGGAACTAAAATAAGACATCACCTGTGACAACTATGACATTTCTGAGAGAACATTTGTCCCGCTAAGTATTTTAAAATCATTTAAAACTCGAGCAACAAGACTGTGAGTCTCCATGAAGACAGAAACCGTGTTTCCATCTATTTTCAATTCGAATTTTGAGTGAATTTTAGAAAATTCGCAAAAATGTAAATAAAAATTAATGCGAATCAGAAGTGTTTCCATCAACTGGCTTGAAGCGAATCCACCAGGCCACGCAAAGCGGCATTACGTCAGACGTCAGCGTTACGCACGTCTACAGTAAACAGGAAGTAGCGGTTGAAAACAGGAACCGAACCACACATCTCGGCAAAATGGAGAGAATATTTCAGGAATGTGTTGCTATCGGGCAAGTTGTATTTATTCTGTCATGCCAACTAGTTTTAGCGATGCTACATGTTGTCCGGAGATGAAGAGAAAGACATGTAATCTTAATGCATGCAGCAATGGCCACAAGATGACAACGTGTGCATCCGGGGAGACAGCGGAAACAGCTGATCAGTCACATGACGTGAATGTTCGCTACGTCAGAACTGAGTCGGCAAATCTGTTTCCATCTCTCGTTTTGCGCATCAGCTCTGTTTCGAAAAACCCAAAAACCACCTCAAGCGAGCGTATCAACTTTTTTGCGAATTAGAGGAAGTTAATTCGAATCGTGCCGTTTCCATTCACCTTTTCTGATACGATACTTCTTCTACTTTTAGGTGGCAGATAGTTCCAATCGTGTCAGTAAATATGGGTCAGCAGACAGACTGCCTTATACGTCCCTAACTAAATGGTACAACACTGAGCACTTTTAATAGACAATAAAATCTAAATGTCTAAAAGAAATCTCTTTATATCCAAAATGGCTCTGTAAAACACATAAGGCCTACAGTATATGAGGCAGGTGTTGTAAACACAGACAACCCTGGCCTGAGTAGAATCCAATGAAAATGATAATGGAGGAAACAATGGCTTCGGGCGATGTAGCAGCAACTCACCACTCCCATTCTTACAAGGCATCACTTTCCCTTTATTAGGAGTAAGCATGACTGTTAGTAGGTCCTGCATAAATATTTGGGGTAAATACACAGTATATCATTTTTCTTCACACTTGAATTGCATTATGATTTCCATGCAGACTCAGGTGAGCAGGGGTCATGGGACTAAATTAAGTGGGTCCTGGAAGCAGCTGCAATGGTTTCTCTCTTTAACCATGCTTGGCTGGTTAAGCTATCAAAAGCCGCTTGTACATGCATCATAAAAAACACCGTGTGTGTTTAAAATGGTATTAAAATACTGTTGACCCTTAAAATTAGAAAGGGAAACGTGCAACTCTTTTCATAGCAATTATTTCATGTCCATCTCGAGCACAGTAGAGTGGGGACGTGTGACAGAGGCCCCTTGGAAATTTATTGACAGACACAGAAGTGAGGGGTTTCAGTTATGAAAATGGGGCGTGATGACATCACACCATAAAAGCCCTCTGCAGGGTCAGACAGCAAGCGGCACACGGCTTGAGTCTTTGTGTTTGCTATGCATGAATATATAAAAGATAGAGTAGGTTAGGGGTTGACATTGCTTTCCTGTGATGTATTGTCTCATCCGCTGCTATGCTGTTTGTTTTTTTCTTTTCTGTTGGTGTGTGTCTGTGTGTGTTTCGATCTGCTGTTCAAAATGATACTTTTGTCAGGTCTGGACTGGGCTCTTCAGAAGATAAAAGTACACTAAACTGTCCTTGTGATGATTAACCCATTAGAAAACACCTGACTGTTCTTTTATAACAAATAAATTGTTGTTTTTCTCATGGAATTGCAACTTTTTACTCTCTGTAGCCTGTGCTGTTATAGTCAAAGTATAATGAACAAGTGTAGTAAATGGAGTGGCATTTCTAATATCTTGAAAAATCTTATGGGCATCTTAATAAATCATGTAGACCATGATGACATGTTTTGTTCACTTTGATTTAAAAAAAAAAATCTATATAAATGTGAATTCATCTAGTTTTCCAAACCCTTTTTCAATCACAACACCCCAACTGTTACATTTTCTTCTGTAAATATGTCGTTATTTTATTTACAAGGTTGCTCTGCTCTCTGTGTGTCAATGATGAAACTTAGCTCAGGCCATTATGATAATTTAGCTTACTTAAAATAATTAGCCGTTGTATATTCATTAGCCTTTTAATTGGTTAACTCTGGGGACTGCAAGTAATTTCAGTTAATCACATACAATAATCACACACACACACACACACACACACACAGATTTCTCCACACAGAGACACAAGTAACCTCCCCTGAACTTTTACAGTGCGCTCTCCCTCCAATCCCACTCCAGCTTTCAATGCAGCTGTCAGTTTTTTGGCCAGAAAAGCAAGCTGTAGCTCAGAATATGCAGCTTTGTCCTTAGTGAGAGGAAGTACCTGTGACATCTGCACTGACATGCTGGAGATAATCCTCCATGTGATTGTCAGACAAATTGGGGGTCAGCAGCGTTGCAGACAGGGGAACGCGGCGAGGGCACGAAGGAAATGTTCAATCGCAGGCCAGCCCATTCGGGAGCCTCCCTTTTCAGCCTCTCCAGCCCACGGTTCATCTCTCTTTTCGCGCTCGCGCTCTCTCTTTTTCTGCCCACAGCTGCCGGGCTTCCACTGGGAGGAAGCTGTATTATGGCTGGGTTAATTTACTGATTAATATCCAGCCACTAGATCCAGCTTTCCCCAGATGGCCAATTAAAAACTACAACTGGCAGTATGCTTAGGCCTGACAGCAGGTTGCCATTGGGCCCAGGGCCGGAGGCTGTAACAGAAGGTGTGGGTTCAGTTTGGGTCCGAAAAAGAGCCATTAACTATCGTCTTATTCGACTCTTTGCACCAGAAGTACAAACTAAAGCAATGGTACAGGGAGGAGAAGAAAGAAAACGATTAGGCTGTTGGGAGGACACCAGGTAGTAACAGTGTTAGTCCATAAAAAGTTCTGTTAGCCTTTGGTTTATAATTGTGACATGACCTGCACCTAGATGTAATTAGATGTTGTAAATCTAATTACTTGGTATGATATAAATGTAACTGTATAAATAAACTGTCTGTTTTGTCATTTTAAATATTTAAATTATAAACTTCAAAATAAAATTAAAAGAACATGCTGGAATAAAGTTTAACTACCGTATTTTCCGGCCTATAAGTTACAGTTTTTTTTTAAACTAATTTTCATGTCCTGCAACTTATGGGGTGAAGCGGAATATTTAGGGATTTTTTCCCATATTTTTAGACCAATTTTTGGCTGAGATATGACCGTTTCCATTCATTCTGACAAAAAAAAATGGAGCAGTACCTTCGGCTGCTAGGGGCGCAGTACCACTTTCGGCCGCTAGGGTCCACCGACCGCTCCAAGCTCATAAGTCCGACAGCAGCCTCCTCTGCTCGGACTCACTCTGTCGCAGCACAGCCTCCTGCTCTCTGGATGTCTGAACTACTGTTACCTCAGTGCTTGTTAGCAAAATAGCTCAAGAACCACTGGACAGATTTTGATGAAACTTACAGAAAGTAATCACTGGATGGACATTTACAACTGATTAGCTTTAAGAGACGTTTGAGCAAAAATTCGATTTATTTATAATTTATTTTCGCAGCGCGCGCAACCGTTTGGAAGACCGTCAAAGCGAAACAACTTAAATCCAGCTGATTTGACCATTACGTTCATTTATTAAGGTAAAGTTAAGCTCAGATACACTTTTATTATAATGTCAGCTAACCAATATATATTTGTAGGTGTTTATTTTGCTAAATTTTAAAGAAATGCATTCCCACCCGTGCGGGTGCACATAGCGAAACTAATTTTTAAATACAGCTGATTTGACCATTATTGGGGGAGTGGTGGCCCAGTGGTTAGAGACGGCGGGCCTGTGATCGGAAGATCGCTGGTTCCAGCCCCGGTACCAAGAACATCAAAAAAGGTGGATGGAAAAAGGTGAAACACCTGCCTCCATCCTCATTCACCCCACCCTGGGCCCATGAGCAAGTCCCTTAAAGCTGCTATATGTAACTTTTCTAACAATATATTTTTAACATATTTCTTCACTCTGTCACTAGATTGATGTTAGAGAGGTAATCTCTGAAAAAAACAAAAAAAAAATATTGTCCCCTTGCTTCTCCAGGTGGTAAATAAGCATTTCTAAAAAGAAAAAGTGACCCGCCATTTTCCAGCCAATAAAAACAAAGTTTGTAACCAGCCAATAAAAACCGAGCTTGAATTTGAATCAGCCAATAAAAACAGAGCTTGAATTTGAATTTTAACAGACCACAAGGGGGCAGAGCCATATATGGCTCTGAGGGGGAGGGATCAGAATGCTTTGCTTGTTGAATTTTTTTCTAAGTGCTGATGTACTACAGAAACTGCAGACTTCACCTTTAACCCCTACCATCTGCTCCCTAACAGGTCTCTCTTGAAAATGAGTTCTAGTGGCTCAATGAGACTACCTGTGTAAATAAAGGGTAAATGAAAAAATGTGCATTTATTAAGGAAAATTTCAGCTCAGAAACACTTTACTATAATGTCAGCAAACAAATATTTTTTTAGGTGTTTATTTTAAAGAAATTAAGCGTATCCTCTCGCTGCGCGTGCACAAATCGCAGCACCGACGTAGCAAAACTATTTTTTTAATTCAGCTTACAGTATTTGACCATTACGTGCATTTATTAAGGAAAAGTTCAGCTCAGACACATCTTTGCTATAATTTTCAGCAAACAAATAATTGTTTTTACCATGTTAATCTTGTTAAAGATGAAGTAAATCTTCTCATCCCCCTTAACAACTCTCTGCTGTCCCCCTCCCCTCAGGTCAAGAGCCTCTGTGTCATCCTCAACACCACTGTTTCCTTCACTTCACACATCAACAATATTACTCGGTCTGCTCCACCTCCGTAATATTAACCGTCTCCGTCCTTCTCTCACACCCCGCTCCACAGCCATCCTGGTGCACAGTCTTGTGACTTCCCGTATCGATTACTGCAACTCCCTTCTCTATGGCCTCCCCAACAAATCTCTCCACAAGTTACAGATGGTCCAGAACTCAGCTGCCCGTGTCATCACTCAAACCTCCTACTATAACCACATCACTCCTGTCCTGCAGCAGCTCCACTGGCTCCCGGTTAAATCATGCATCATCTTCAAAATTCTACTCCTCACGTTCAAATCTATCCACAACCTTGCCCCTCCTTATCTATCTGACCTCCTCCAAATCTCCATCCCATCACGCTCTCTCAGATCCTCCTCTTCACTACATCTCCATGTACCCTCTGCCCGCCTCTCCACCATGGGGAGCAGGGCCTTCACCTGCTCTGCCCCTCACCTCTGGAACGCTCTACTGCCAGACCTTCGAAACACCACCTCCCTTTCTCTGTTCAAGACTGCCCTGAAAACACATCTCTTTAGACTAGCTTATCACTAACTTTACTAAATGTATTTTTATTATCTTCCATTTTATAATCTTTATGTATTTTATATTTCAATTTGTTACTGCTAATGTTTGAACTGTGTTTGTTTGTTAAGTGTCCTTGGGTGTCTTGAAAGGCGCTTTTAAATAAAATGATTATTATTATTATTATTATTATTATTATTATAAAGTCCTTCCGTGCACGCTCCTGCGGCCATTTCGCAGCCAGTCCATTTTCGTCAAAACACCGGCCCACATTTCCGGTTGTCAGCGGTGGCGCATAATAGATGCGACGTATACAAAGTTGCAACTCGTTTATGGATTTTCCACTTTATTGGACATATAATTGGACTGATGTGACATACAGTATAGGGGGGAGCAACTTAAAGGGCGGAAAGTAGGGTATACTTATATATATATATATATTTTTTTAATATTAATTAAAGCACAGGATGTGGAAAACAATCAGTTCTGCTCTTAGAAAGGATTTGTCATTTAGGCCTTATCAAATTTTTTAATTAATACATTTTCATGATGATTATAAACCAACAAAGAAATGTTATAAGCAAATGAAACTCTAAAGGAATGTATATGTTAAAACATATTTGTACATTTTCACAGAAATAATTCAGTTTTCTCACATATTTGTAAATCTTAAAATATTCTGACGTAGAATCTTTTGGGATTGACATTCTCTTTCACTAATACTTTACATTTGAAGGAAATGGTTTTATTCAACAAACTTAACACTGTGTTTAATATATGATTGTTAATATGGAAATTTGTTGAACTTATCTTACTAAATTCATAATGACACAAATTATCATAATAAATGTGTGATAGTTAGCATAGTGTAACTTGTTTTCCACAGATTATCATGCTAGTGACATCTAAAGCCAAATTAATAACAATACCTGGTGCAGTAAAGCTAAAAGCTGCTTTATTGTTGAATATTAATACCATCAAACATGAAATGGAACAGTGTTAATTTCACCATAATAACTCGCACATTATAAGACAGAGCTATATATAGGTGGAAGCCATTTGAATACTGGTCTTGCTTTAGTACTGACACAAACCTTATAAATGGGATGGGGTCACCATGGAAACACAGTAAATACAATGGCCGCTGCTCCTCTTGCAGGAAGGGTAATTAATAACTGAATTACAGGATGAGACAGAAAGCCAGACAGACCCATGCAGCCTCTTTAGTCCCTTGATAAAGGAGACTTTAATACAAACAGTTGTACTTCTACTGGGTCAGCTAAACCAGAGATATCTGGGCCATCTCTGTTCAAAGAGAAAAAGGCCACGGACAGAATTGATGGCCCGTTTCATTATGTAATTGCCTCTTTAACTTCCTTGTTCTGAGCAATCGGTCTTTAAACTCAAGCTCAAGGTAATATATGCATAGATATGAGGGTAGTCTCGCAGACAGATAATTTAGTAAATAGCTGTAATCTTTGCATCACCTTTAACCACCCTGGAGCTGGCTAATATGTCATCTTAAAACCGTGCAGTGCAAGGAATGAGGTATGGTACATATAAAGCTCATCTGCTATAGAAAAAGAGGTGTATATCCTCTACTATTGTGCACATTGGAGACAATGGTTCCTTCTTGCTGCTGTTGTTGCTGTTACCAAAAGTGTGTTGTAGAGGTGGAACAAGGCTTGAGACAGCTTCTAAGCTGCCACCCTTAGCGTTGGGGTACAAGGAGCACAAAGCTGGATATGATTACCTACAAGGGAGCGATGCTTCCTGCCCTTCAACCCTTGAACTTAAGGTGTACCCTACACATAGAATCAAAGTAAACACCAAGCTACTGCTCAGAGCCTCTGAAGTGAGTAGATGTGAGAACACAACACGAGTGACCCGTTTCCTTTCATTTCCCTCTTCATAAAGATCCCCACAAATGAAAAAAAAAAAACATGCAACGCAACACACAAACCAGTGGTGAGGAAGGCTACGCTCTTATTGAAGGGTCAGTTGTAGGATCACTTTGAGAAGGTCACCCAAGAGCCCAAATTCACACCCCATAATTGAGTAACAGGGGTCGCAGATTACAAGGGAAGGAGCTTAGGAGAACGTTGGACCGCCGGTGGTTGGAGTTGCTCATCTCATGCTGAACAAGACAACAAAACAAACCGGTGGAAGAAAGCTCTGTAAAGACAGGATATTGGATGATCTTCTCAGGTCCCCCACTGCGATAAAGAAAGAAGAATTAATTAACTGAACAGCCAGATCCAACCGGAGCCACTCTATCAGAGAGACAGAGTGAGAATCCCTTTATGTAATTAGATCAATTGGGCATGAAGTGAAGAGGCTTCATCCACAAGCTGTGTGTGGTTCAGAAGTGGGATTCCTGACTGTGGTTTGATTACCTTCTGATTGTTAATGTAAAACTGGATGGCACCAAAATGGTATAAATCCTTTATTGTGTCATTATGAGTTTGCAGGGTGGTATTCTGCTTATTTTTCCACAGACTAATATGCGTGAGAAGCCTAGTTTTGAAAAAGCGCCACTGTAATGTGCACCATAAATAGTTTTTATAGCAAATGTGTGTGTCACACTCAAATCATTAGCGGTAATTAACTGCTTCTCTGATAATTCACCCGACTGCTTTATGTCCACATATTTGGCTTTTAAATTACACTTGGAGAGATTTGTCATTTGAAAACAGGTCTTTTCAGTCTAGACTTTGTAAGGTGTTTTTACACCGCTGCACTGGTTATTATTGGAGGCTACACCATCGTGATGCATTCTAGAGTGAATGAAATGTGACTTGTTAAAACTGAAATGTAACATTTAAGTGAAAATATAACATGAAAAGAAGAGAATAATTGTTAAAGTGCAAAAAAAGTAATTGTTTTGCAACTCTTTTGCTAAGGAGATTACCTCGTCTTGATTACAGACCCAGGGGTTGGGTGGTTGTTCCACCACGTGTGTCCCAAGGGAGGAGATAGTGTGCCCCAGTGGAGGAGTGCCATTGTCTTCGTCTGTCTCTGCACACCTCGAGCCGCACACAGAGGACATTCGTGAGGGATGGGTCTCATCGTCCGGGGGAAACGGCTTGTGTCGGCCGCCCACACTGCGCCTCCTCTGTGTGAAATTGGCTGAGATGATGTAGACATATTCCATGCACTGATCCATGGCTGAGTATAAACAAGAGAGGATCTCGCTTTCACTCTTAGAAGGTCAGGAAGCTTCCCCATGAAACAGTAAGTGACACGGGCGCTCCTGCGCTCGCTAACCGTCTGACCGGTGGAACTTGACCCCCCACTTTTCTTTCTTTTGCCATTGCTGGTGTACAACCAATTCATCCTCTCTCGGTGGGGTGCACTGATATTTAGTGGCTGTGTATGCCAACTTAATCAACAATTCTCAAAGTCATGAGCAAAGATTGAGCTGCGAAAGCTTTCAGGCTGTGACTGGACAGCCGTGATCAGCTATGAACACGTGTACTGTCCAACGTCTAAACACTACTCCAAGTCCTGTGTCATGACTTCAGTTAGGTAGACGGAAAAAAAAGGGAGAAATTAAATCCTGTTAGAGCCTTATTTCACCACTAAAACTGACCCAATGGTTGAGGCATATGATCCGTGCCTGAAATGTGACTGCAGCTGAAATAAAATGAACCGGGGACGACATGAATGTAATTAAAGTGGCTGACACTTTTATGCTGGGTAATGGGAGTCCAGGGCTCAGCTATTCCCTGACGAGCTCCCCTCACAGTATGGAGTACATTTTAATTCCACCCTGCACAATGACTTAAACGTATGGCCTTCACGGAGATGTAATATTGATGTGTAAATAGGATAAATACCAACATCCATGGCTTTAAGGTCCATTAGAAATAAACACTACCTAAATACAAAACATAGAAAATCACCCAAGGGTTGTGAAACATACAGAACATTGTGAGTAATGGTGAATAATAGTATTCTGTGTGCAACTTTATTACATTATAATGTTTTTAGAGCTTCAAAAATCAATAATTAACATGCTATCTAGATTCATTTTCATAATTATTTCTTACAATTTTGTCATTTACTTATAGCAAAAGTTATGTTTCAGATTTATTTATTTTTTTAAATA
>JBBPBX010024643.1:29015-39509 GCA_038048925.1 Garcialebias charrua
GCTGAGATGATGTAGACATATTCCATGCACTGATCCATGGCTGAGTATAAACAAGAGAGGATCTCGCTTTCACTCTTAGAAGGTCAGGAAGCTTCCCCATGAAACAGTAAGTGACACGGGCGCTCCTGCGCTCGCTAACCGTCTGACCGGTGGAACTTGACCCCCCACTTTTCTTTCTTTTGCCATTGCTGGTGTACAACCAATTCATCCTCTCTCGGTGGGGTGCACTGATATTTAGTGGCTGTGTATGCCAACTTAATCAACAATTCTCAAAGTCATGAGCAAAGATTGAGCTGCGAAAGCTTTCAGGCTGTGACTGGACAGCCGTGATCAGCTATGAACACGTGTACTGTCCAACGTCTAAACACTACTCCAAGTCCTGTGTCATGACTTCAGTTAGGTAGACGGAAAAAAAAGGGAGAAATTAAATCCTGTTAGAGCCTTATTTCACCACTAAAACTGACCCAATGGTTGAGGCATATGATCCGTGCCTGAAATGTGACTGCAGCTGAAATAAAATGAACCGGGGACGACATGAATGTAATTAAAGTGGCTGACACTTTTATGCTGGGTAATGGGAGTCCAGGGCTCAGCTATTCCCTGACGAGCTCCCCTCACAGTATGGAGTACATTTTAATTCCACCCTGCACAATGACTTAAACGTATGGCCTTCACGGAGATGTAATATTGATGTGTAAATAGGATAAATACCAACATCCATGGCTTTAAGGTCCATTAGAAATAAACACTACCTAAATACAAAACATAGAAAATCACCCAAGGGTTGTGAAACATACAGAACATTGTGAGTAATGGTGAATAATAGTATTCTGTGTGCAACTTTATTACATTATAATGTTTTTAGAGCTTCAAAAATCAATAATTAACATGCTATCTAGATTCATTTTCATAATTATTTCTTACAATTTTGTCATTTACTTATAGCAAAAGTTATGTTTCAGATTTATTTATTTTTTTAAATACATATACAGCTGGTCCCCGACTCATGACGGCCTCGACTTACGACGTTCTGGACTTACGAACAAACTTACGAACAGTACAGTTGTACAGTAGATACAGGTGGTCCCCGACTTACGAACAAGTTCCGTTCCTACTCACTGTTCGTATTACGAAAGTTCGTAAGTCGGAACGCATAACACGTATCGTTCGTAAGTCCGGATTTTTGGTCGTAAGTCGGAAATTGTATGCTAACGCTGCGCTGCACACCCGTTTTTCAACATGAGACTGAACAGTGTACATACTGGTTCATAAACATGCACAGAAATTTGTTTACAAACAGTTAGCTAACACACTTTCATCTAAAAACACATACCAGTGCTGTATTTACTGTACAACTGTACTGTTCGTGAGTCCGTTCGTAAGTCCGGAACGTCGTAAGTCGAGGCCGTCGTATGTCAGGGACCACCTGTACAGCACTGGAATGTGTTTTTAGATGAAAGTGTGTTAGCTAACCGTCTGTAAACAAAGTTCTGTGCATGTTTATGAACCAATATGTACACTTGTTCAGTCTCATGTTGAAAAACGGGTGTGCGGCGCAGCGTTAGCATACATTTTCTGACTTACGACCAAAAATCCGGACTTACGAACGCACGTGTTATGCGTTCCGACTTAGAATTTTCGTGTTACGAACGGTGCGTAGGAACGGAACTCGTTTGTGAGTCGGGGACCACCTGTTTTAAGGCTCTAAAACAAAAGAAGTAGAACTTTGTTGGGTGTGAAGTTAGCCCTAATGATAACAGTCTGTCTTCAATTTGCAAAACAGATAAGCTGTGTTGTGCATTCTGGCACTAATGCACAGATTTAAAAAAAACAGATACTGTAGTCATTGTCGAGTCAGTAATGCATTTGTTAACGCAGGTAGGAAGAACGGAGCTTTTAGATCACATGCGGGGCAGATAATGAAGAAGTTAATAAGAGAAATGGTACTTTGAAATGTTCCTCAACCATCCAGGTCCCACAATTTAATCTGTAATAAATAATCTGGCATCATTGCAAGATGGCATCTCATAATGGCAAATGAAATATGCTGGTATGATAGGTACAATAAATCTGGATTTTCCTATGGTTCCCTCAGGCTAGGACAATATGCAACTATAGTGCTCTCTGTCAGGAAGAGCAGATCTCGGAGCCGTCATAAAATCTAAATGGGCACTAATTAGGCAAGCCTTCCCTCTCACACTTACTATTTCTATTGACATTTTCGGCGCGCCGTCCTCCCCCCCACCTTCTCCACTCCTATAAGTCACGAGAAAAGAACTCCCATTGCAGAGCACAAAGCTGTTAAGAGGAAGTTCAACTTAGTGGTAATGAACAAATTTGCCCTCCGATGCTCGACTGTTTCTTTTGTCCTGGACCCAAACACGTTCGTGTGTCTATAAATGGCAATTCACTGCGTAACAGTTAATGACATTACAATATTTATCACAGCCATAAATATACATTTAAATCGCAATTGATTGGTAACAAAAATAACTGCAATAAAAATATGGATATACAAAGAAATGTTTTTCTGTTCTTGTAGCTTTGCATATTGTTTCATTACATTAGCTGTGGCAAGTACAATATAGAAATCACAAATGCAATGTTTACAAAAATCAACAACTGAGATGGTAATATCACTCCCTGCACACAGCAGCAGAGTTTAGTTAACTTCCCTATAGGGAGGGCGGGGGGGTTGAGAGGTGGCGAGGAGTGGTGGGATCAGGTAAATATATACGTGTGCATTCCAGGCTGCTTCAAATTAATAAAAAATCTTAATGCTTGCTTGGCACAGGACTTCTTGTTGAACATATGCTGCAAGCACGGCTAAGCCATCTGGCTCAGAGTCAAGTATTCCCACCAACTGTAGTCTTATGCTACCTGACAGTGGAAAAGCTTTATTCCCCTGGCATCGGGGGCACAAATGGAGAAATATTATTGAAATGATTATCTGCATCAAGACTCAGATTTGGGCTGACATTTCGCTGGCTCTGTGTAATCCGAGGGGTTGTCTAGGAGAGGGCGGAGAGGGGGTTTGCCGGTAAGCCTTGGCGGGATGATTAATGAAGCTAGGATGCTGGGTGGACCCAGCCCACCTCCACTCAGACCCAGGGGCCGAGCCCCGCATATGAAATTGGCCTCCGCTGCTCATCTCCCTGGGAGAGAGCCACTGATGATCCTCCCGACACCGCCGTACCTCCAGTCACCAAACAACACTCCAAAGCCACACCAGATCCAGGCTTAGAGGATGCTCTCCTGCACACTGAGACTGAAAGAGAGGGAGGGTTACAACATCCATACACCTGCTCCTCTGTCAATCACCTTTCAGTTCATTTTAGCTTTGTTTGTTCAAAACTATAACTTTTTGCACAGTTACATGGCTTGGTAATAAAGATTTTACGAGGTTTACCTTGTTTTACCTAAAAAATATTATTTTTATGCGGTGAGCCTGCTAACATTTCAAGAATTCAGGCGACGTTTAAAACATAGCAGGAAAATCACTACCTTCTAACGTCAGAATAGAAAATATTACAATTTTACAAAGAATGCCAAGTCCTGCGTTTCTATCTAAATCCATTATTATGAATGTGTCTGTGCTTTACGTCAGTGCGGCGGGAACGCCGGGCTTTTTCTCCAGCCCTTGGCCTTGATAGATGGGCTGGTGAAAGCCTCTCAGGATGCCGGTAATCGCATAACACCAAACCAAAGTCTTGAAGAAAACCAAGGCTCTAACATGAAGTTCATGAAAGACCAAAGAAGCGAATCATTTCAAAAAGTGAGGAACATCTTTAATCACTGCGCGTCGATGATTAGTCATAGCCGATGTAGCTTTGTTAGAAGTCTGCTGTAATTAATAACGAGCCCGGAACCGAACAATTGAGGGAGCGACTGTCACGACTTGTACAACACCAGCGAGGTGATTTCTAAATAGTGTAAATTAGGTGTTTACCTATTGTGATCCAGCCTTTGACACCGCAGCGTCTTCACGCCTGAGAACCAGACTAAAGCGTATGATTAATTGCAAGCTCACTGGTTTTACAGCTTCAAGAGTAAATCAACTTCTGAGAAGTGCTAACTTGCTAAAACATAAACTAATTTTAGGCCCCAGATATTAAAATATAATCCATCTTCTTCCTCCACGGGGAAAGCTAATTAGAAAATGTGACTGGCATAAGAGAGGAGAGGTGGAGGAATGGTGGGATTAGGCTCAGGGAGCAGAAGAAAAAAAAAACACCCTTTTGTTAAATCTTGATATATCTATAAACTATTTTACTTTGTGGCTCACAATTTGTCAGATTTTTTTTCAAAATGCGAGACGGAAAGTTATTTTGGGTCCAAATAAGTTACAAAACGTTTGAATATTAGCAGAAAAATACAAAAATGTATTAAAAAAGGAGCTGACAAACTGCACGTGTGGGGACTTTTTTTCCCCATTTGTTGTGTTTAGCTGTGTTTTTTTTATTTATTTGAACATCTACGAGCCACACATTCACTTCAGTGCAATAACCAATAAACAGCCATTGCCTGAGGCAAAGAGGCTACCTGACAGAGACTGGCTCTGATGTTCTCCGTATGTAGTGACCTTAAACATCCACAACCTATTGTACAGAGCATTTTATGTGCTTAAGATAAAAAGTAGGATTAAACAGTAAATACTGTGTGCCGTAAAATGAGGGGGGAAAGAGAATAAATCTAAGAAAATAATAAATGATCACCTGATTTTATTCATTTCAAATCCAAGTAAACTTGTGCAACTTTGAATTTGACATCTTATCATCATCATCATCATCATCATCAGCAGCAGCAGCAGCAGCATCAGCTTTATTTATAAAGTGCTTTACCACAGCCACAGCTGAAACAAAGCGCTGGACACTAGCTACAAACAAGATAAAAGAAAGCATAAAAACAGAACCACAAAACTAACACACAGTGAACTAAAATTTCAACTTAAAATACTATAAAATTACAAGTTAAACAGGTAAAATCAATAAAAAATGAAGTAAAATCAAGTCTCAACTGGGTTGAAGGCCAATGAGTAGAGATGTGTTTTCAAACGGGTTTTAAAAATGGACAGTGGACACAATCTTACGTGTTATTGTGGGTATTTAAGGGGGGAAAATCTGTAAAAAAAAATAAAAATAACAAAAGGCTTTATATGAGAAGGTGCAGCATGCAGTGTGACAGTGCAGCAGATCTGAGTGGCCATAGCCAACGGAGCTCTGTGTGGAGTCCCACAAGGCAGTCCCCTGAGAGGAGAAATGCTCTGAGTGGTGACAGCTTAAAGGCAATAAGCCAATAATAAAGAGCAGCAAAGTGGCCATGAGAGAGCTGTGTTCCTGCTGCATTCAAAACAGCCGAGCAAACAAGTGTCACTAAGTAATCTGCAACCCAAGTTAATGTTTTTGCACAAGTTTTTATGCACCATTTAGTGGAGAATTATTGGACATGTTTTGAAATGTTAGCTTTTTTTTCTTTCTAAATATTCCACTTCAAATGAGTAAGTGGGATGCAATTTTATTGAGAGTGGCACAAAGACAATTTATTTTCAGCAGACCCGTCTGTTAACCCTTTCAGTATGCGACATAAGTTCATAATCCATTTGCAGAAGCACATATTTTAGTGCTATAATAGCTGTACAATTGCTGCCCTGCTGAGAGTCTATTTGGCTGCACCAAATGCTTTGAAACGCCTTCCTACTGTCTGTAACTACTGAGAAACACTCAAAAGAAAACCTTCAGAATGCAAATTACACCCAATCTAGCTAAACTTTATTTCATAATGTATGGACCCGACACAAGAGGTGAAGGTGCTTTTTATAAAAGCATAATAAAGAGCAAACAAAAGGAGCTTGTAAATGTAAAATTGTATGACATAAGAAAATATTAGTGGTGGCAAAATTAGTTTTAAAATGTTGGCTAAACTGAAAGCAATAAAGACTTTACACCATACACATAAATTTACCACAAAGGAGCAAAATTAGGCAGAAAATACTCTCAATTATCATTTTAAAAAGTACATTGTGCACAACTTTTCCGCCTGTGACAAAAAACTTTGTCCTTTCATTCTTTGTTTTTGCAATCGGCTTGTCTGCAAGGACTTTGGTGGCGTACTTCAGACCAGTGAGCATGTGGATGAATTTCTGGGTTAGTTTGGGAAGAAGATTGCTGCAGAAGAGGGCAGTGACCAGTCTGCTGATGGGAGGCCAAGCAGAGGAACACTCATTTGGTATTCAGCACTGCAACATTGCCATCTTTTGGCCAGACTGTATACACTCTCTGTCTGCTGCTGTGTCCAGACACACACTGAGGTCCTTATGAGTCGCTTCACATTAAAGTGGGGTGATGGGGGGATTTATTTTGTCCCAGAGAAAGGATGCATTCTTATTATGGGAGGTTATAAAACATTTTGTTTTCCGTTTTCTCAATAATCAATGTCGATTAGGTCTCTTCGATGATCTAAAGTTTCAAATGTTGGATTTATTTTTTACAGTGAACAACTTTAAAATCCTATATGACGTAGAGAAAAGGTGATTATTTTATTTTATTAACAGTTTTCATGGTTCAGTTTTTTGTTGTTGTTGTTGTTTTAATCCCATAGAATGGCTCTTGAAATCAAATCCAAACACTTGGGCTCTTTTTTTTTCCCACCTCTTCCCCTTCTGGCAGTAAATTTGCAAACATGTGGTGAACAGCAAAGCTTGAGTGGGTATTCTTATCCTCTACCTGAATAAATATTTGTCTGACGTGGCCGCGCCGTCCCGTTTTCCCACGGTGGTGTATGGGACATCATGGATAAGAGAGAGGATGGGCTCTGACAGAGAGTGACAATTCATCCCTTCATCCCCCCCCCACCCCACCCCTCCTAACTGACATGTCACATTCTCTGATGACTTTATTGTGCTCCCTGTCACTGCACTTAATCTGTGTGTCAGTCAAGCTGGAGCAGCCCACACCCGCACCTCTAGACAGCAGAGCTAATACCCACCCTTTTAATGACATTAGATTTGGAGTAATGCCATTCAGCATTGCACTGATATTATCTTCTATTTGCATCGTTCGGCGCGGCGACACAGCCAGAGCTCGGCCGATAGAGAGCCGGTCATTTCCCCGTCCATTTCCACTCTGATGACAGATGTCAAGATGGAAACTGACTATTATTTACTCGGGCCATGTTTTTATCGCACACAGACATGATGTCTCACTTTACTCCAGGCTGTCAGCCGATGCATCAGAGCCTGTCTTTTTGTGATTTTCTTCCTTTTTGGAGGGGGAGAGTACAAACTACATCCATTTTCTTGGCATTATTGATGGAGTAAATCACACTGTTGGTGTTGCAGTCTGTCTAATTTGATAATTTAGCATCTTTCCTGCAGTGTCACCATAAGTGGATTAATAAACCCCATGCTTGTGCATGCCCTCTCAGTAAGCATCTGTACTCTTTAAGGTGCTATGATAACAATATAATGAGATGCCACAAATGATTTTGAGCAATTCGTATTCTCTCTGCAGTGCGTTTGGTTTTTCTGTCACTGAGAATGAGTGTGCAGCATGAACAGCCTATCAGCATCAGAGGTAACCAAATCTTTTTTTCCTCTCTCGCCACTGTCAGTGCATTCTCTCTCCCATCAGAGCTCCTAGTGCCTAATTAAATGTATTTAGCATCATAAATATTCCAGGGGGACAGGTTGACACAGTGAATTAATGTCTTGCCTCAATGCCACAGCCACGCGATTGGCTGTGGGGAGAAAGTTAGCCCGATGCCAGGTGAATGCCGTTGCTTTCATGTCTTGTTATGAAATATCCGTGTTGCCTTTGCTTCCTAATGCACTCAAACCGAAACTACATTGATACTGATTAAGTCGCAGAGCAGGAGAAGAGTCACCTTTGGAATAACTGCAGGGGAAGAAGCAGATTTTTATTTTTATTTTAAGCAACTTTTTAGACTTGTTTGCATTGCTGTAATCCCATTAAGGTTTATTATTGGTAATTTCCTTTATTCCGCAGCTAAATAACACTTTGGCATGTCAATTGAGGTTTATATGGATTTGTTCTTCAAGAATCTCTGCTGGCTACAACAGCAGAATGAAGCTTCGTATGTATCACACACAAAAAAAATGGACTGCTGTCAATCTCACATGCTTGGATTTAGGATGGACAACACAGGAGAGCCACCTCCTCTGGACAAAACTCAGCTGTTCACCTCCACCTCACGGACAAGGAACACTCTTTTGAGGACCAGAATGTGCACATTTTGGACAGAGAGCACAGGTGGTTTGAGAGGGGTGTGAAGAAAAAGAAAGCTGTTGATATTAAGAGAGAAAGGACGAGGACTCAGATTCCAGCTTTCAAAAACGTATAATGCAGCTTTCGGACGGATTCCCAGACGATTTTCACACTTGATGGGAACAGAGGAGCCTCATCTGTCTAAATTAGTCTAACAAAGACCTTGAGAAACCCCTACTGTTAAGGTGTGAGGTGTGCTTTGTCAATTTACATAGGATTTGTGTGTTATCTCGGGTAGTTGTGTGTGTTATATCAGCCTTCAATTTACATAGGTATGTGTGTGTGTGTCATCTCAGCCTGCTTTATAACTTTACTCTCACACAGTCTGCTCTTTGAATTGAGAAAGCCCTTTGGATGAAGGGCAAAACGTCTCCTGTTACAAATAAAGTCCAGTTGTTTCTGTATTGAACGCCTTTTTTTAATTTAGGATGGAGATATTTTATTTCAGTCTATTATCATTTAGATTAAATTTTTACAAATATTATGGCTTAGAGTTAGTTTACTATATGCGAGGCTTTAAATATTTCTGTTGAACGGAGTGTTCCAGCCATGAATTAACAGGATTTGAAATGGTGCAACCCCACCTCTGGTACATTCACCAGTGTCCTCTGCTCAACAATGCCCTCCACCAATCCACAAAGAAGACACCTGGGACATTTGGATGCCTCTCTTGAGGTCTGATGCTCATTCCAAGTCTTTACTCTTAGAGAGGAATGTTTGCATTTTATTTGTTGTATTATTTTCTCTGAGACTGGCACAAGAAAAAGTGTTTGCGTTTGCTAAGCTACCACCAGTACAGGCAGAAACAGCTACCAAACTAGGCCGAAGGGGCTGGAAAAGATAGAATTACATGTTATTGTGTTCATTTTTAAACCTGGGTATTTTCCTCACATTTCCTCCTGCCTCTGAACATGCACATGCTTGGCTTTTTTCCCCCCTCCTCAACGAGTATAATTGCAATATGCAAGAGCTAAACTAATTTTACGACACAGGAACACCTGTATTCATCTCCATATTAATAGAAAACAGGAAGTATAAATCCCAATTTTCCAGCAGCCACTGTCAGAGAAGATGTTCCTTGAGGGAGAAGGCTGTCTCTTCACCATTAAAATATTGGTGCTCCCCTCTCGTTTTCCCTTTAGAGCGTCCGTTTTGAGCCTAAATCAGATATCATAATTATGAATGGCACCTAAGCTACATCACTGAGCTTGACACTTCTAATATCCATATGTGCCAATGAGCTTTTAAGTTTCCACTGTCGGGGTGCTCTTGGTGTTGAGTTATGGTGCCGCTCTAGAATACGGGGCCCTGTGAGTCTCATTTAGCCGTGGAAAGGGGAGCTTTGACTGATAGGCTCATTTGGGTTTAACACAAGTGCACTGCCCTGAAATATCTTAGAGAAAAGTACAGAAACTTTTAACCTAATCCTGGAGCAATGAAAGAAAAAAACTCAAACCTAAATCAAAAAAGATTATAAACATATTACAGGGAGTCCTCGACTTACGAACGAGTTCCGTTCCTACGCACTGTTCGTAACCCGATTTTGACGTAAGTCGGAAACTGCATGCTAACGCTGCGCCGCACACCCGTTTATCGACATGAGACTGAACAAGCGTACATACTGGTCCATAAACATGCACAGAACTTTATTTACAAACGTTAGCTAACACAGCACGTTCAATACTTAGCCTATCCTAACACATTACTGTATCAGGAAAAAGAGTTAATTTCTTACTGGGAGCTGGTCATTTCTTCCTCCATCTGCTCCGATCTGCCTGCTGCCTGCTCCTGAGCGCGTCAGTGGAAACCCCCCACCCTCCTGTAAGTTTCAAGCTCCTCTAAGATTCGTTTTCTGCTCCCAAGCTCCCCTAAGTTTCGGTTTCGGTACGTATTTTCCGCCGTAAAGTCACATCTCCGTCGTAACTCGATGCAATGTTTTTCAATGGAGTGCGTTCGTAAGTCCGGATTGTCGTAAGTCGAGGACTCCCTGTATTTGAATTTTTTTTATTAGAGGATAATCTTTCAATTTACAGTTTTAGAGCATTGATCTGAGTGACTTTCACCCTCCCTTCCATGAGTAAGTCATTACACTGTATGGACAGGAACCCTTGTCAGGTCAGGCTCTACAAAGCTGTGTACGTCGGTGGTCTACCTTACCTCATTAGTAACAACACGAGCGGTGGTCTAATGAACTTAAGACAATGCTAATTAA
>JBBPBX010024644.1:4470-39509 GCA_038048925.1 Garcialebias charrua
CTTAATTTTAGCTTCTATCTTGCTTGTTTTACCTTTTAATAATTCAGTTTGAGCTTTTTCAACAAACTTCAGCAAAGTCATTTAACACTCAGTATTGGCACTTGTTTTTGTTGAAAATATATTTTAATATTTGAGAAAAAAATGCAAACATTGCATTATTTTGGCATCAGTTGGCTTTTAAAAATCTCCATCCAGCTGCTAACTGATGTAAAAGTTTGCCATCAATATGATTAGGAACTTGTTTTAATAAAATACAAAAATAATTTTACATTGATAAAGAAATGTAATTATTATTATTTTTTTTCTTCTTTCGGCTTTTCCCTGTGTTAGGGGTCACCACAGCGATCTAGTCGCACAAAGATTTGGCAGTTGTTTTTACGCCGGATGCCCTTCCTGACACAACCACAGACCACCGAGCAACCACAGCCCTCTGTGTGGAGTAGAGAGCTGATATCTAGGGTTCCCGGGGGAGCAGATGGTGTGGGTTAAGGGCCTTGCTCAAGGGCCCAGAGTGGGGCAGATGAGGGTGGAGACAGGTGTGACCGCTTCACTTATCCCACCCACATCTTTGATGTTGTCGGTACCGGGGCTTGAACCGGCGATCTTCCGATCACAAGTGCACCTTCTTAACCTCTGCGCCACCACTCCCACTGATAAAGAAATGTAATAAATTAATATAAAACTCTCAATTAAGACTGTTTCCTAATAAGTACAAACAATTGTTATTGGTTTAAAAACAACAACAAAAAATCTGTTTTTATTGTTTCAGACATCTGTCTGTTATTAATACTCAGTGTCATACATAATTATGCCTTATTTCCTTAATTATATTTATGTATTTTTTGTATTTTTCACAAAGATCCCACACTTTCTTAAGAAAAGCATCGCTGAAGCAAGTTTTAAAAATGTTGAATCATATTGAAAATAAAAATAAAAATACATATTATGGTGACTTTGGATTAGCTGGACTGAAAACTCTGTAGTTTAGTTTCTGACTTCTCCAGTCAGCGTCTTTAGAAAAAATATTGAACACTTTAACCCCTTCAGTGTGTTCCTCCAGGCAGCTAAGAATCAGAATCAGAGCACTTTATTTGTTATTACATTTTACAGCACAATGAAATTAAAATTAAGAGCCATAAAATGCACATCGTTCGCCTCACTGTAAACCAATCAGACACAAATATATAAATAAATAAATAATAAGTATAAAAATGTACAGTATTGCACAGTGTAGATATTTTTATGTTGAGATTAAAATGACTTAGCGTCTGATGGCTCGTGGGAGGGAAACTATTTTTCAGCTCGTTTGTCTTATTTGCAGGTTCCTGCCTCCCAGAAGGAGCAGAGCAGCAGACTGTGAGCGGGACGTGCACTGTCCTATGTGAACGGACGTGTTAAATGTGTGTACAGATTTGTAGCACAAACTGCTCTGATTTGTTGAGTACACATACAAAATGTCATGCAAATACCCAAAACTCAGTTAAATCACACGTGTCTGTTTTTACAGACTGAACACACATACATTTGTGTGACATGGCAACATGTTCACTTATGTTCCGTCCAATTAAATTCATTTGTTTCTGCATACCTTACATCAACAAGAAAACATACTTGAGCCTTTTCTGTCAGCACTCCCTCGTGTGTGTGTGTGTGTGTGTGTGTGTGTGTGTGTGTGTGAAGGTTTAATTGGAAGGAGATTCCTCTCAGTGTGCAGAGGGAATCTTTACACTCAGGACTTATAAACACCTCAACACGGGGCTGTGTGTGTGTGTGTGTCTGTGCACCAGGGTCTGTTTACACACCCACATGAACACACTCCCTTTGCCCCACACATGCCCTTAGAGAAACACACACACACACACACATTTTATGAGCTATCTAGAAAAACAAACAAACAAGTTCCACAGTCCAAGACGCACCCTCCATCACAGGCGTGCACGTTCTCTTAGTTTATTATTCATCGGTGTGTATTGTCCCTCTTCAGCAGCTGATATGCAAAATAAAAGTGTTTGTTACTCTATAAAATATTAAAGGTCCTGTTTAACTCACCCCCATACACACACACACACACACTCTCAGTGAAGATGCTGAGGCAGCCGCTGTTAATCTCCTTCCCTTCATCTGCTCTCACCCTCCTCTCTTCTCTCATCCCACTCTCTGCTCTTCTTTCTCTCAAAGTCACGGCTCATTGGAAGACAAACATCCTGACCCTCTGCCCCCCTCCCCCCATCTCTAAACCATCCCTCCCCTCTATTCCTCCCTCTTCTCTGCTCCTTCAGCTCAGCTTGTAACCGTATCCTACCTGCAGCGGATCCTTTCCATGCATTCATCAACGTCAGCCATTTGGACGAGCTCTCGGAGAGCGAGGAAGAGGCGCAACACAACATTAAATTAGTTGGAGAGAGGCGTGTGACATGAAGAGGAGGTGTCCTGGAGAGAAGGCATGCTTGGAATCAGTAGTATGGCCCCTGGCTGAGCTCCAGAGTCACTGAGTCAGGACATGGCAGAGGAAGATGCAACTTTTAGTCTTTAATTGCTCCAACATTCAAAAGTAATAAATATTTTTTAAGGAAATTTAAACCAGTCACTGGTTGACTTTAAACAAGGCTTAAAGACCTTTCTTTCTGCCGCCACATAATTTTTTCTTTGATCTTAGTTGATATTATCATTTTATCACTTGATTTTATTTGATCTTTGATTTTTGTTGCACTTTGTAGCACTTTGGGATTTTTGTTAATGAAAAGTGCGTTATAAAATAAATTCATTATTATTATTAAATTCATTAAATGTTTTGTATACTGTTAAGTCGTTTGTGGACACAGTGCAGTCAAGGCTTGAAATTGGTTATTATGATTCTCTACAAGTCTCATTGCTTTTTTTTATTTTTATCGAATCAGCCTTTCTTTTCGTCTTTAAAAAAAAGTCTTGAACAAAAGCGCTTCAGGATTTTTTTGTTGTCACTTTTATGAATTTTTACTCAGTACCTGACAATTTTAAGATGAACGTTTTTAGTTTATTAGTCACTTACAGGTAACTTCAAATTTTGAAAGAAAAAAAAAAGACACAAGACACTCAAGGAACACACAAGACCTTTTGGAAAATAAATAAATATACATTTTCTACTTTGTTACCAGCAGCCTGCCACAAAGATAAAAATTTCTCCCTATTCTTTATCTGAATGAATAAAAAAATATCAAACAGCACAATTTGACACGACAACACATTTTACTTATAAAAACTACTTCTGCAAAGCTATTTTTTTTTAAAATTTGAACATGCAGTTTCTGATCAGTGAATGACAAAGCATCTCAGCCTTTATTTTAACCATCCCTGTTTTTGAAAGACAACTTTAGGTCACTGGTCACATGCTGTATGTTGTTCTGGTTTAAATCTGACATTTTCTTTTTTTTTTTCTCCATTTGTTCAATTTCTTGGTTTATTTAAAATAGACACACATTGCACAATTCTGTTCAGGTACATCAACTCGAGGGAAAAAATGAGTGAAAAACACTATTACGTAAAAACAAACAAACAACGACAACAACAAAAAAACAGTCATAAACCTTAACTAAATTAATTATTTTTTTAAAGCGCAAGACAGTCTGATTCTTTGGAAACAAAATATAAATTGAAGAGGTTTAGAATCAGTGCTGTAAATACAGGAATGAGTAAAAGCAGTGCCAGAAATAAACCAACACTTTAACCTCATACCTGGTTTGGATGATTGGATGTGGGGCTGTTTTCTGACAGTCTAAACTGAAGTTGGACAGTAAATCTAAATAAACTATAACCCTTTTTAAAATCTCTTTCTTTCTGATCTCACTTGTAATCAACTGGAATGTTAGAACTAGTTAAACGAGAAAACTGGACTTTGATGTGGCAACCCATTCTCTGATAGGAACCTTTTCTCATGCAGCCACACCAAAAAGGAAGTCGGTACCTCACTTATTTTACATCCATCCAGCCATCATCTTTGTCTGCTTCTTCCATTTCTGATGGTGGGGGGCACCCTGGGCAGGTCTCCAGTCCATCACAGAGACAAACGACCATTCACTCTCTCACTCACACCTAAGGACCATTTAGAACCTAGCATGCATGTTTTGGTCGGGAGGTAGGAGACTGGATGACCCGGAGAAAATCCATGCATGCACGGAGAGAACATGCAAACGCCATTCATAAAAGGTTTTGGGCCGGGATTTGAACTGGCGTGACAAGAACCAGTTTTGGATCAACACAACAACACAGGAAAGTAGAAAAAAAAAAGTTTATTGTAAACACGCTGCTTCTGGTCAAGGTCTGGTTCCTGGGGCCGGTCCACTCTTCTGTCTTGATGGTTTGACTTGGGCTGTAGTCTCACTGTTGCCTGTGATGTCACTCAGGGAGAGTGAACTGCAGCAGCAGTCCAGGAGCAATGAGAGTCCAGAAAGGGGAATCCAGGTTCGTGGTCCAGTAATCGTGGCAGCGGTCAAGCACAGGGAAGCAGAGAGTAGAAGCCAGAGCCAAAACGTGATCCAAAGACTTAGTCGAGAGAGAATGCAAAGTTGGTCGAGATCAGATGAGCAGACAATCCAAAAAGGGCCAGGCAAGGCGAGGAGTCAAAAAACAGGCTGAGGTTCGAGGTCAAGAGTCAAAACAAGGTAATGCTGGATTTCTACTACCGTATTTTCTGGCCTATAAGTCACAGTTTTTTAAAAACAAATTTTCATGTCTTGCGACTTATGGGGCAAAGCAACATATTTATGGATTTTTTCCCATATTTCTAGAACAAATTTTGGCTGAGATATGACAGTTTCCATTCATTCTGACGAAAAACAAATGGAGCAGTACCACTTTTGGCCGCTAGGGTCCACCGACCATTCCCAGCTCATGTGTCCGACAGAAGCCTGCTCTGGTCTGCCTCACTCTGCCGCAGCACGGCCTCCTGAACTCTGGAGGTCTGAACTACTGTTACCTTGTTTACAAAATATCTCATGAACCACAGAACAGATTTTGATGAAACTTACAGAAAGTAATCACTGGATGGCCATTTACAACGTATTAGCTCTAGGAGATGTTTGAGCGAAAATTAAATTAAATTATAATTTATTTTCGCAGCGCGCGACCGTTTGGAAGACGTCAAAGCGAAACAATTTAAATCCAGCTGATTTGACCATTTATTAAGGAAAGGTTAAGCTCAGAAACACTTTTACTATAATGTCAGCCAACAAGTATACATTTTTTGTTGTTTATATTGTTAAATTTTAAAGGAATTAAGCGTATCCGCTCGCTGCGCATGCACGTAGCGAGACTACTTTTTTAATCCAGCTGATTTGACAATTACGTGCATTTATTAAGGAAAGGTTAAGCTAAGACACATCTTTGCTAAAATTTTCAGCAAACAAATAATTGATTTTACCGTGTTAATGTTGTTAAAGTCCTTCCGTGCACGCTCCTCTGGCCGACATTTGCAGCAGGGCAAAACACAAGCCCACATTTAGGGTTGTCGGCGTTGACGCGTAACATACGCAATGCGTCAGCGGTGACGCATAATAGATGCGACTTTTGGGGCAAAATGACATATTTATGGATTTTTCCAATTTATTGGGCATATTGGACTAAAGAGACTTATGGGGTGGAGCGACTAAACGGTCGGAAAATACGGTACTTGGTGAGGTTTGAGAATTTGGCACTGAATGAAGGTGAACAGGGAGCTTAAGTAGGGAGATGAACAGGTGCAGTGATTGAAGACTGACTGCAGAAACCAGGCAGAGGGAGAGTGGAGCTGAGTGATAGACATGAGCTGGAAATACTTGGCAGGGAGAACAAAAACATGAACACATGACAAAAAGAGGCAGTTGAGGGGCAAAAACTGAAAGTTATGTACCATAACTCATGTTCCCTGAAGGAAGGGAACAAGTTGCAACACTATTGCTATGGGAATTGCGCCCTCGCATGATTACCTGAAGGAATACACTCACGCCTTTACGGCAGTGGGCGTCAGCGTCACCCCAGAGGCCCCGCCCTCTGAGTACTTAAGACGCTAGCGCCCATCCAAACGGTCTCCAAGTGCACTTCACCGAGCTTTGGCATTGAAAAGGGCCAACTGCATGCGCGTAGGCAAGGGGGGTTCGGAGGGTTCGAACGAACCGCCCACTTTTAAAGGAGGAGTTGACAATGCTAAACTAATGTGCCTGGATAGCTCAACTGATAAAGTCTCTGCCTTCAGTCCCAAAGCTCGTGGGATCAAGTCCCGCTTGGTACAATGTTTTTTTTTTTTTTTTAATTCATTCCAAATTAAAAAAGCACAAGAAAACTATTTACAAAACAGCAAGGAATAAAACAATGCATTAAATGAAAGGAATCAGACGAAGAAAATAATCTTATCTGCCCCTTCTCAAACTATTTTTTTTTCAAACACTCGATTCAAACAACTAATTTTACATTTGTCTTTTATTGGATAAAAAAAGTAGTTAATATGCCTGTGAAGAAAGAAGAATGTGTTAACCACAGGCTGTGGTTAACACATTCTTCTTTTTTTATCCAATAAAAGAGTGTTTGAAAAAAAATAGTTTGAGAAGGGGCAGATAAGATTATTTTCTTCGTCTGATTCCTTTCATTTAATGCATTGTTTTATTCCTTGCTGTTTTGTAAATAGTTTTCTTGTGCTTTTTTAATCTGGAATGAATAAAAAAAAAAAACATTGTACCATGTGGGACTTGATCCCACAAGCTTTGGGACTGAAGGCAGATGCTTTATCAGTTGAGCTATCCAGGCACATTGGTTTAGCATTGTCAACTTCTCCTTTAAAACGAACCGCCCCCCACAAAATTCTGGCTACGCCCATGCACTGTGTTGCACCTCGTTCCCTTCCTTCAGGGAACATGAGTTATGGTGCATAACTTTCAGTTCCCTTTATCAGTCATGTCACTCGGTGCAACACTATTGCTATGGGAACGTAATTCATTCACACCCTTGAAATGCTCAGTAAAATGCATGCTTGTGAGAACTCCGGCCTTTATATGTTAGGCGTTCTGGCTGCTCTCAACTGTGTGTTAGAGAGCACAGCCTGAGAAAAAACGTCGCATGCAGAAACATTCACATAATACTTTTGCCAAATGTGTTTGTGGAACTCCAGCTAGCAGCAGCACAGATGTCTGCAGCTGGTAATTATTTACTACCAACAGATATAAAATACATTTTAAAATGAATAAAACGCTGTCAAACTTAAAAAGTCCTTCTTTATTTATTTAATTATTTACTACGAACAGATATAAAATACATTTTAAAATTAATAAAACGCTGTCAAACTTAAAAAGTCCTTCAGATTGCTGTACTGTATATGTCTGGGTACCTGGCTTTTATTTTGAAAGCCACTCGGAACCGTAATGCCTAATGCAGATGCGCACAGCAAAATCGGGGGAGTGCTAGCATTACTACCATTTCCGAAGAGAGTGCTGGCGTTACTGCAGTTGATAGTGTGGGAGGTGGAGGGAATGATAAAAGTTCAACATCCAGACTTCTGATATTTAAGTTGGCACCATTGAGACATAAATGGGGTTTATACACAGGGTGACCTTTGACCTCTCAGGGGCAGACCTTTGAAAACACTGGGTGCACAAATAAGCGTGAAGGTCCCCTATACGTTTAGCTGAGCAGAGATCCAAGAGTGGATCAATTCCATAAGACAGCAAAGCTATCTTAACACTGCTCAGAAGTTTTAATGGAAACTCACATAGAGCCTTCAGGACTAACCGAGGGGCCCAGTGTGGGGCCAGAGTCCTGTTGGTGGTGGTGGTGGTGGTGGGGCCTCCTCAATACGCCCCTCATGAAACGTATCATGAGAGGGCGTGCACCGAGAGTTTCACCCGCCCAGGCTTTGTGGCACGCCAAAATGGCTGACAAAAACACCCTCATGGTGGAAAAGAAGTAGCCTTTTTTTTCTTTTTTTTTTGCAGAGAGGCTAAGCTGACTCAGCTCTCACCTCCTGTGTGGCGTTTAGACGTAGCCGGTCAGGCCTGAGGCCTTCAGCCTGTTCCCTTCAGTGGCCAAGCTGAAAGCTGCCATAGTTCTGGACGTGGGTGGAGAAGCTGCCCCTGTGCCTGGGTCAGCAGGTCCCTGTGAGAGGGCAGCTGCCATGGCATCCCTGACAGCATTGAAATCAGCTCCGGGAACCATGGTTTTTGTGGCCACCTGGGGGCTATTAATATCAGGGAGAGGGCTCCCCTGCGTACACGTTCCAACGTCACCTGAATAAGAGGAACGGGTGGAAAAGCGTAATACAGCACCCTTCTGGCCAGTCATGAGCCAGGGCATCTGTCCCCAGCGGTGCATCTGTCTCCTTTAGAGAGAAGTACAGGTCACAGTGTGAGCTAGTCTTGCATGCGAACAGGTTGACGGAGGCTCTCCTGTACCGTGACCAGATCTGGTCCACGACCCATGGGTTCAGTCTCCATTCTGAGGCCAACAGAGGCCCTCTTGAGAGGGCATCCACTCCGTAGTTTAGTTTGCCCGGGATATGAGTCGCCCTGAGCGATAGTAATCTTGGGGCACACCACGTGAGCAGTTTTTGTGTTAGACCGAGGAGGGCTCGGGATCTTGTCCCCCCTTCCCTGTTGATGAAGGACACCATTGTCCTGTTGTCTGATTTCACCAGGACATGCTGTCCTGCGATCAGTACTTTTCCAAAAAATAAATTCACTGATAGAAACACAGCCCACAATTCCAGGAAGTTGATGTGTAATCTCGCTTCCTGTTGTTTCCAGAGGCCTTGGGCATTCTGATTTCTGCAGACTGCTCCCCATCCTGTTTTTGAGGCGTCTGTTGTGATGACCACACGGGATGACACTCGTCCCAACGGGACCCCTTCCGTGAACATGGAAGGGTCTCTCCATGGTTCTAGGGCTGTCAGGCATTCTGAGCTGATCCGAATTTTCCCTGCTCATCTGAAGGGGACAGGGTGTGTCTGTTTGTTTAGCCATATCTGCAGGGCCCACATTTTCAACAGTGCATGTGGCACACAAGGTATGGCCACCGCCAAGAGGCCCAAGAGGCGTTGGCATATCTTTAGGGGGACCTCTTTACCCAATCTAAACCTTGCCAGACAATGGCGTATCGAGGAAATGCATTCCTCTGAAAGCCATGCTCTGTACAGAGTGGTGTCGACCTATACTCCCAAAAATACGGTAATCTGTGATGGAGTCAGGTCGCTCTTTTGCAGGTTTATGACAAAACCGAGAGCCTCTAGGTGAGAGATCACCATGTGCAAGTGCAGCTGGGCCTGCATTTTGCTCTCAGCCAGGATCAGGAGGTCATCCAGGTAATTCATGATCCTGACCCCTTGACCCCTGAGAGGGGCCAACGCTGCATCCAGACATTTTGTAAATGTACGCGGTGCAGTTTTTAATCAGAAAGGCAAAGCCTTGAATTTGTATGCTTTCCCCTCAAATGCGAAACGGAGGTATTTTCTGTGCCTCCTCCATACGCTCACGTGGAAATACAAGTACAAAACTGCTCTCATTACACATCAATGCTTACATGGAGCTTCACCAGATTATCTGAAGGATATTCTTATTCCATACTCATCCACCCGGTCGCTGCGGTCACAGAACAGTAATCTCCTTCACATTCCGAGAACCAAATTAAGGACCATGGGAGACCGGGCTTTCAGTGTGGCTGCCCCCCGCCTGTGGAACTCTCTTCCTGACTGTCTGAGAGCCCCACAGTCTGTGGTTGACTTTAAGAGCGGCTTGAAGACCTTTCTTTTCAACCGAGCATACTCTACCTCCTCATGATTCTACTTTTGATCTTAGTTGATACTGTTATTGATTTTACTTGTTTTATTACTTGTTTTATTGACATTTAATTATGTTGCACTTTGTAGCACTTTTAGATTTTCATTAATGAAAAGTGCGTTATAAATTGAATTAATTATTATTATTATTATTAAATAGGCATCTTTTAAATCCACGGTGCATGCGTAGTCTCCTGGTCTCACAGCCTGGAGGACCTGTCGCAATGTGAGCATCTTGAATTTAAATGTTTTAATTCTCTTGTTCAGCATTCTGAGATTGAGGATAGGCCTCAAGGACTGGTCTCTCTTGGGCACCAGGAAGTATTTGCTGTAGTGACCAGAGCGTATTTTATGTTTTGGAACAACAGTTATTCTCCTTATACTCCTTTCTGCAGCATCGTTGATATCTCCTCTCTCAGTACGTGTGCGCATGCTGGGTTTATGTTTGATTGCAGCACCCCCGTGAATGGGGGTGGTCCTTTGAGGAACTGCAGCCTGAGCCCATGACGGACAGTCGTCATGATCCATGCATTCGGGAGACATGCCCTCCAGGCCTGTGCGTGCGCCGTGAGTCTGGAAGGCATGTTTATCTGTTGTTTATTTTGTGTGGGTGCGGGAGGGGTGGCCTTTGACCCCGCTTGCACGGTCCAGGGCGAGCTGGTCTGCCCAACAGAGGACGCCATGAGGTCTGACTGCCTCAGGCAGAGCTCGTGCATCCCGCTGCGGATCATTGTCTGACCTAGCAATTTGTGTTTCACAATGGAGGAGTTTGAGTCAAGAACCAGGGCAGACTGTGCTTTGGTACTTTTATTTTTGTGTACGGATGAACAAATGTTTGTTTTTATTTCAGACACAGCAGGGAAATCATGTTTTGTGCACACACAAATGTCACCAGCTCCTCGTAATGTTTTACAAATAAAGTCTGGGTTCAAAGTACTCGGTTCCCGTACCACTTGGGCGGGCGAACCTGCAAAACTGTGATGTTGTCCCGTTTCATCAGGCCCGGATCTGCTTCCCGCCTGGGTTTACCGAGGAGGTTCTCGGCCGGGCCACCTGGCGAAGAACGTGCTCCTCGTCACAAGCATGTCTCTTCTGCGGGGGGCGATGCGTGGCATCCCGGGGGGGGGGCAAAACTCTTTCTTGGCAGCCCCTCACGGAGGGCTTCAGCCTGCTTCTGTCTCTGCTCCAGCTTGTTCTGAATGCGCTCCAGAGCACCCCCGAAGAGTCCTGTTGGCTCGATCGGGTGGTGCAGATAGAGGGACGCTGGCCTTCCGGGAGGTCTGTCAAAGTCATCCACAGGTGGCGCTGGGCGACAACCACTTCTGCCATAGATATGCCCTGTGCGATGGCTATTGTCCCCATCATACAGAGCACGAAGTCAGAAGCCCTGCAGGCCTCCTCCAGGGCCTCTTCCGCGGCCTGTTCGTTTGTCATTACCTGGAGCTCCTGTAGCTTCTCTGCCAGGTACGCCTACATCATGGTCGAAGCGTTCATCGCGCGTGCCGCAAGGCCCTGAGCTCCGTAACATTCATCGAGCTGTTTTGCAGAAGCGCGGAAGGCCTTGCTATGCAGTGTTGGCTTTACGCCCGCCGTTGCGGGAGCTAGGTGGGATGCCAGCGCGTCCTCTATTTGTGGGGTGCTGGCGAGTCCTGCTGCCTCCATCCCGGCGACTTCCAGGAACCGAGAGAGCGGCAGCAGCATGGGAGCTCTGGGTTCAGCCCAGGAGCGCGTAAGCTCCATGAGGAAATCCAGAAAAATGGGCATTCTGTGCCTTGTCGTTGGCTGCTGTTTCGCATAGAAATAAATCCGCACCAGCCTCGTGGCCTGTTGGCGAGGCGGGGGGTCTGGCCACGCGACCTGCAACGCGTCTGCCGCCCTGCGACACAAGTCGAAAGAGCGGGGACCAAGGCGTCCATTTCCAGCAGCACTGGCGCCAGGTTGCGGGAGAAGTCCTCACCTTCCCTCTTGTAACCATACTTGGCGTCCAAGTCAGATGCTTCAGGCGTCGAGTCCCCGACAGGGGCCGACGTGTCCAAACCATTTCCCCCTCCGACCTGACCACTACATTCCAGGTCCATGTTCTTGAGCTCCGGCTCAGGAGCGAGCGGTTCTGTAGGGCCCGTGGCCCGTCGTGCCGCGGCGCTACCCATTGCTTTAGCCACGGCGTCCACGCGGCGCTTTCTCATGACCGCCGGCATCTAGCTGCAGTGTGGGCAGGAGTCAGGGGATCCCAGCGCTGTTCTCGCATGTAGAATTTCCAGGCAGACAGGAAAGGCCTCGTGGGTGTCCGTCGCCGACAGGGAGTAGCCGCAACCGCTGGGGTAGGGGCGCGAGCGAGGGCTCGCTGGCCTGCTGGTTTTCTTTGGAATCTTGGTCTTCCGTTTTCCCTTCTCGGGGGCCATGTCCAAGAAGCGTCGAGCTTGTTGTTTTAGTCTTATTCTTTTGTTCGAAGATATCCTCTCCGTCGCGTCGCTTTCGCTGGCTAGCCTGCTACTCGTTAGCAGGGTAGCGGTGTGACGCAGTTAGCGCCGTCGAGCGAAGCAGCTGCGGAGAGAGAAGAAAAAAGCTTCGAAGTTGGGTAGAAGATGCTGGACTAGCTTTCGCCAGCCCAGCAATACACAGGAAATTTCTCTGTACGCTCAGCATAGGGAGCAAGCTCACCTCTGGTCGAGCGATATGACAACAGAGAAGTCCAACGAAGTTCAGGTTTTAGCGAGGTGAAAGGCAAAAAGAGACCGTTTGGATGGGCGCTAGCGTCTTAAGTACCCAGAGGGCGGGGCCTCTGGGGTGACGCTGACGCCCACTGCCGTAAAGGCGTGAGTGTATTCCTTCAGGTAATCGTGCGGGGGTGCAATTCCCATAGCAATAGTGTTGCACCGAGTGACCTGACTGATAAAGGGAACGTGACATGGCGACCTTCTTGCTGTGAGGCAACAGCTCTATACCAACTGCACCACCGTGCATCATTTTCACAGCATGCATGGATTGAAGGGTATTTATAATTCTCCTCTTCACCCTGCGATGCGGGGTAAAACTGTAGCATAAATATTGTTGAATTCAGCAGTCACATACAGTCACTTCTGAACAATTAAATGATCTATTATCTGGAGCAAAACTGGTTAAAATGCACAAAAAATAAACACTTTATTTTGCTTTCACTGATTTGCACTGAACTGCACTGAGACAAAACAGTAAACTGAATACAGTATATATATTTTAAGAATTAAGCATTAGTTTGGGTTTGAGGACGCTGTGGTTGACTTAGGTTACGGGTGGCAGACATGCTGTGCAGCCACCACCATGCCATTTAGCTTCCTGAACCAGTTTCACATTCAGGAAGTGGAGCACTCCACCAGGAGACACCTCCATGCAGGCTGATGGGATTATTCTCACCTGGTCGAGAACAGAGAGAGTTGATGAAACCTTGATTTTTTTCTTTTTTTTTCTTTTTATTAATTTCAAATAAAAAATACAGCAATTTAATAGACACATGACACGATATATAATATAAATTTAAAATGAAGGGTGGCAGAATGAAGAGAATATCTTATTCTATCTGCCCCCATTGTACAGATTAAATCAATTCGAACAGAAAACCTTCAATAATCAACTAGAAAAAAGAGAGAAATATGCATAATAATAATAATAATAAGTCAAGAAGACAAAACAAGAACGACACATGCAATTAACAATTTTGACACTAGACAAGATAAATTATTTTATATATACTGTATTTTTGCAAATTTAAAAACAAAATCATATTCTTAAATGAGGATATTGATTTTGCATTTTTAATTTCGGCTTCCAAATTATTCCATAATCTAATTCCTTGGATCGAGGTTTACCGACCCCTCAAACTGGTTCTAAATTTCGGTCTCACAAAAATCTCAATTCCCTTTAAATTATAACAACTTTGACGTTTAAGAAAGTGTGTGAGAATATTCGAAGGTAATTCATTTGTGTGAGCTTTGTACAAAACTGAAAGAATATTATAATCCACTAAATCATGGAATTTTAATAACTTCAATTTATGAAATAAAACACTAGACAATAGTGTTTCCCAGTGATTATTCTTATGGCTCTTTTCTGTAGGACAAAAACCGGCTCGGTAAATGTCTTACTTGCTTTACTCTAAACTTCAACACAGTAAATGATGTGCGGGACAATAATTGAGTTGTACAACAAGTACAGAGCTCTATCCTCTAACAATTTTTTTACTTTATACAGAACAGCAATTGATGTAGCTATCCTTTTCTTAACAGAATTAATATGATGCTTCCACGTAAATTTGTCATCGATAGTGACCCCCCAGAAACTTTATTTGACTAACTCTGCAGATTTACACACCATCAATATTCATTTTAACATCAACAAATTCCTTTTTTGTACTGAATATCATGTACTTAGTTTTATCCAGATTAAGGGATATTTTGTATGATTTAAACCAATTTTGAATTTTCAGAAATTCATTATTCACAAGCTCGGACATCTGCTTCATATCATTACCATAATATAGGAACGTAGTGTCATCAGCAAAGAGAATACATTTGAAAAGATCTGACACATTCATCAAGTCATTTACATACAGAACGAACAATTTTGGACCGATTCTAGAGCCCCGAGGGACTCCACAAGTAATATTACAGAAAGCAGATCTAACATAATTTATTTGTACGAATTGTTTTCTATTTCTGAGATAGCTAGTTACCCATTGTAGAGCAGTTCCTCTAACACCATATTTACTCAATTTATTAATAAGAATGGTATGATCGACAGTATCAAAAGCCTTTTTAAAATCAATAAAGAGACTAAGGCCCTGTACACACGTAGCCTGGTGTTTGAAAAACGAATATTTGCACACAAAAAATTTCTCTGTCCATACATGTTTGGATGTTCGTCTACATGTGCCGTTTATTTCACTACAGAGCGTGTAATGAATATGCTGAACCCATAGGTGGCAGTGTAGTAGCAGTGTAGTGCAGTCACAACCCTTGAACTCAGCCGCGACTTCCTGTTATTTATTTTCCTTTCTTTGGGTGGACAGACTGCAAGGTTGAACTACTAAAATACCGTGTTGGAGTACAAAGTTAATAAAATGCAGGAAAATGTCGACTGGGAATCATGTCAGAGCAGGTATGTTGACTTTTTAGTGCTTTTTTTTCTCCGAGCATGTGACGTCAGCTCCAGCTGGAGAACCGGCAGAACCGGACTTTCAGCTCCAGCTGGAGCTGAAACGTCCGTTCTGAAAGTACACACGCAGACGCGAAAGCGGAGAGTTCTCAAATCTTCACTTTGGCCGGAGTTTTGTTATTATTCGTTTATAGTTACATCAACTGGCGTTCACGTGTGGATGAAAGGCTAAACCGCATGCTAAACTGTTCGGTTTTACTGATAAACGGCTACGTGCCACACAAACGAAAAAAATAAATAAATAAATAACAGGAAGTGTGGCTGCATGAGTTGAAGGGTTGTGACAGCACTACACTGCCACCTATGGGTTCAGCATATTCATTACAACTTTACAACGTTCTGTGGTGAAAAAAACGGGACATGTAAACAAACATTTTAAATATTCGAACATGTATGGACAGAGATATTTTTTGTGTGCAAATATTCGTTTTTCAAACACCAGGCTACGTGTGTACAGGGCCTAAGACAACAACTTTTTTGATCAACAGTCACTCGTTCTATAAGTTCCATAATGGCATGTGATGTTGAAAATTTTGCCCTAAAACCATACTGACTGTTGCTTATAACATTGTTTATGTCGAGGAATTGGTCTAGTCTTATCACAAATAGCTTCTCTAAAATTTTTGAAAATTGTGGCAATATGGATATTGGTCTGTAGTTACTGTACATACTTTTATCGCCATCTTTAAAGAGAGGTACCACCTTGGCAATTTTCATATTGTCAGGAAAACTTCCAGATGAAAAAGATAGATTACATATGTGTGTAAATGGTTCAACAATATAAGGCATTATTTCCTTCACAAGCTTCATATACATATCAACATAATCCCTTGATCTCATCAGAAAATGATTTAAAGGAGAAATGAAAAGTGTTTTTAAGCTAATAGTAGTCTATTGAAAAGCATAAAATAAGCTTGTTGAGAAATTTTCACAAGTCAAAAATGTCATCCTAACTCAAATTTAGACTTTGCAAAGTGAAAAAATTCTCATCTGGTGTTTTTGACCCCCCTCCTCCTGCCTGCTCTCCGTCCCCTGAATATGACCTAGGCAGTGCAACTAGTCGTCCCTCATACAGTAATATTAGTGTGTGTTTTAGTTGTGGACAAAAAGGTTTCAGTGTGTAGCAATTATGGATGCAGCAAAAAAAATCTATTTTTTAAAGAATCAAGATTCTTAGTCCTGGCGATTCAGAATCGATTCTAAAAGCCCCAAAATCGATTTTAAAACTTTTTTAAAATTTTATATTGTATTTTTACCGCTCCTGTGCATTCGGCCGCTGTAGAATTTTGGCCGTGTAGGGCCACCGTAGTTAGTTAGCCAGGCAGCTCCCAATAGAGCCTGCTAGCAAGGAGGGAGACAGCATGTTTCAACTTGCTCCTTCATCTTTAAAAATCATTTTAGATCCTACTACTGTATGTTCTGGGGAAGACAGAGCTTAACAAGACATTGGTAACTGTTTCAGGACATTTTCAACACCCCCACTTCCACGTTAGCATACGGCGCTAGCATGCTAACGTTAGCATGCGGCGGCTAACGCACGGCTATTCGTATTTCCAGGATAGAAATGCCCATTAATGCACTAAATCACCAAACTGTTTTTGACAAACTAAAGTGATATCCTTCAGATTCAAAAAAGTCTTCTGCTTCCATTTTAAATGACAGACAAGAGGACAGTAATGATGGGTTTATAGCTTCAGTGTTATTGTAAGATAGCAAAGGAGGTCTTAATTGTGTCATAAAAGTGCGTCCAGAAAATTACTACAGAAATCACTGTACTTCGGCATGTAGCAGGAAAAATGTAAAAAAACTATTTCTTTAAGCTACTGACTTGAAAAAAGCATACTAAGTATGTTTATGTGTGTTGTTTACTATATGAAATTCTTGTTATATCGATTTTTTCAGATTTGATTACATTTCTCCTTTAACTATGTTCATAATTTCTTCTTTGTTAATTTCCTTTAGATGAAAACTATTTGCAGAATCCATAATTTTATGATTCACATTTACATAAGGAATATTTGCTGCTAGACTTGGTCCCACATTTACAAAGTAATCATTGAATCCATTTACAATAACTTTTTCATCGAAAATGTCTGCATTATCATTTACAAAGTGTTGAGATACACTGGTCTTTGATTTATGATTTTTTAAGACATTATTCATTATTCGCCAAGTCGACTTGGTGTCACCATTACATTTATTTAATAAGTCACTTTACTATTATTTTTTATGTTTTCTTATGATACTTACTAATTTATTTTTGTATTTATTGTACTTTCCTTCAGATTCCTGTGTTCTTAATTTCAGAAAGCACGAGTATAAGTAGTTCTTTTTTTGAAAGCATTTCTCAAACCACTAGTCATCCAAGGTTGGTCATCACTATTTTTTTCAGTGTAATTGTTATGCATACAATTTTTTCATAGTTCCAATAATATTCATAAATTCAACATAAGAAGTATTCACATCATTAACAAAAACTTTGTCCCAATTTTGTTTTGATAAGTCATCAATCAATCTATCAATCTTTTTTTGGATGTGTTTATTGATTTCATCTTTTTATTTGATATATTTTTGATAATTTGATTGTATTTATAGAGTGCAAATATTGGCAAATTATCGCTCAGATCTGTGACAAGAATGCCACCCATCACATTCCCACCAGCCACATTAGTGAAGATATTATCAAGTATCGTAGCACTATGGGTAGTATATCGAGGCTTGGATATTAAAGGCTATAAATTTAAACTGTGCATCGAATTTATGCATGTTTTGATGTTATTAGCATCCATTGTATTACCTAAATCAATATTGAAATCCCCACAAAAAAAACTTTTTTGTTGAAGTACTTTACTAACAGCTCCGTGATTTTGTCAGTAAATGTAACCATCTTTGAGCTTTGTGATCTATATGCACAACTAACTATTATGTTTTTATAATTTTTACTAATTATTTCAATTGTTACCATTTCCAGTATGTTATCAGCAATAGTTGACATTTCACTGATCAATTTACATTTTATTCCATTCTTAATAAATAGAGCTACTCCACCACCCCTTCCGGACAGTCTATTTGTGTTATATAGATTATATCTATCAATATTAATATTTGCATTAATGTGATTGAGCCATGTTTCAGATATTGCTATGATATCAAATGTTTTGTTAAATTGTTTTAAGTAATCGAGTATTTTAGATAATTTGCGTTTATACTTCTGCTGTTTATATGAATAATAGAAAGATCATCATTGGTTATAGTAAAATCATTAATCTCTTCTTCACTGTAGTACTGTATTTGCTTTCCTTTATGTCAGGACAAAAGTCTCTATCAATGACATCCCCAATATTATATATCTTGGAAGCTGAATCATCATATGTTGTCATATTAGATGGGATTTTCCATCAATTTTGACATGTTAGCAAATTGAAGATACAATTTAACCATTTAAGTCTTTCCAGATCCTTCAAGTCTTTTATTAATCTAGGCTGTGACCCTTCACGTGTTTTCACCCAAATATTTCCATTTCTTGTCCAGGTGGAAGTTATTTTATTCTGTTTTTTTAGCAACCTAGCCTCATGTGCAATGTTACCATTTTCTATGTTAAATGTTCATTTATGTACACCTTCGTTCCCTTCAGCTTTCTAGCCTGCATTATTACCCTGTTTCTAGCCTTCCTACTTATGAACTTCATAATTATGGTTGTTGGTTTGGATTTATCTGCTACCCTGGACAAGGTGTGACAGAACAAAATGTCATTAGAATCCACATCAATGTCCTTGTCTTGTAGGAAAGACACAACTTGTTCCTCCAACGTCGGTTGCTCATCCTGTTGGTGATCTCCACTTGGGTCTTTGGATCTGTGCTTGACTTCAAGTCCAGATAATACTAGATTGTTTAATCTTGCGTCCTGCTCCAGATCATCGATTTTATTTTCAAGCTCAGCTATTTTGTTGTCTTTGTTACTTATTTGGATTTTTAATTTCTTTACCTCATCCACCAAACCCACCAGAGATTCATATTGAGTTGCTAATTTTGTCAGTTCGGCACTCATGTAGTTCAAAGATCTCTTGATTTCTTCCATGTCATCCGAAGTTTCTAATAATGGTTCCTGCTTCTTTGGGCCTCGTCTATTCGACGACATTGTTCAGCAGATTCAGATGATTTTATGTTCAATTGTTTGTAGGATATTTCTACTACGAGTTAGTGAGTTAGTGTAAATCCGCAAACCTTTAATTTGGAGTCGATGCTGTAGGACCGAGTAAAACTGTCCCAACAGTTTTTAGGAACACCACGGCATCTCAGCCACGACTAATTAGCCAGCGGCTAACTACTGGAGCGCAGCGGCTCTCAGCGGAAAACGACGACTCCTGTTCAAACAGCAGCACGCGTTGATCGTCCACTGCCAACTGGATTCACTACCTCGAACAATTAATCAGACAGCGCCCCACGCAGTCCTCCAAGGCCGAATCCACGTCCACCTGAACAAGCCCGACAGACGTTGTCCCGTGTCGTCCACCACAGGCCCGCTCGGAGAAGCGGCGGCCCCCACCGGAAGATCACGTACCCGAACAGCTGATCAGACAGTGTCACCACGTCATCCATCCACCACCGCCCCAAGCTCATTTTTGTTGCAGCTTAAAACTGCCGTGGTCATCGTTGAATTTAATACCAGTTCACAGGTTAGATTTTATTTTTTAAAGATTTGGCATCCTTTGGTACTCAGGTTGTTCAGCTGGACACCTTGAATTTTTGAGTACAAATTAACAAAGCAGGTAAAACAGAATGATTTAACTTTAAAAAGAGTTTAGCAAAGAAAAACTGTATACACAGAGCTTTTTTTTGGGGGGGGGGACTATGTATTCAAGATTAAATTGTTGTTTTTCCCTCTGTGATGAAAAACAGAAAGCTCTCCACTAATAGAATAACTGCTAAGAAAAGAAACATAAGAACATCTTCACTTCACTCATGCTGGAGTTTGACAGTCGGATTGCCGTTTCCCCAAAGGTCAGGAGCCAAACTTCAGACTGTAAATATATATTTTGGAAAAGTCTGACAGCAGTTAGGGATTTTTAGCCTTTTCAACAAACTAGATATATTGATTGTAAAAAAAAAAAATCCCATTTGTTTTCTGAACTGTACAAACTCTGACATGATCAAACGTCCCTCGGTGGCTCTTTGCTTTCATGTGTTTCATTTCTCTGGCTGGACTGAGCGGTTTGAAGTCCAAGTGCTTCGCTGATTAGAGGAGAGCAGCAGAGCTTAAAGATACTCTCTGGAGTGATGTGTCATACTTTTATCTCTCTCCTTCCTTCTTTCATAAAAACATGGGTTCCATATGACAGGAGAGAGGCGCTCCGTCACTGGATGGAGTCAGAGGGGAAACTGTGGAAGCCTTTAAGGTTACAGGGAACAGTGAGAAGTTTGACAGGACAAATCACTGGAGGAACCAAAGTCAGTGAGCTTTGTGTTCCAACATTTAAACTCAGCTGAACAACTTTCACTTTCAAGGGAAAGTTTGGATCTTTTGAAGGTAGGCTTGGTGGGAAGGTATTATTTACCTTTGAATGACCTCAGCTTGGAGCAAAGAGTTTACAATCACAGCAGATGTGTAAGGTCTGTGAGGATATAGATTTTAAAGAAAGTTTCAGGAAACAATCATTGGATGTACGTCTAAGGTTAACTTTTGGATACAACCACATTCAAGATGCCAACCACAGCTGGGCAAACAGTGAACACAAAATTGGCTGCAGTTCAGCTAAATTGTTCACATATAAAATTTGGGACCACATGCTTCAGTAGGATCACAAGGTTTTCCAGTCAGCGTTCTACTCTGTTGGTTTGGTCCCTTACACCTGCTTTTTATACTTATTTTTATATACAAACTTTATTATTATTATGGTAAATGGAGCTTATTTATATAGCGCTTTCCAGCCCCCTGTGAGGAGCCCCAAAGCACTTTACAATACCAGCCATCCACCCATTCATTCAGACATTCATACACCGGTAGTGGTAGCCTGCCTTGCAAGGTGCCATCCAGACCTACCGGGAGCAACTCAGGTTTAAGTGTCTTGCCCAGGGACACAACAACACATGGTGGGCGGATGCGGGATTCGAACCTCCAACCTTCCGATCAGGGGTCGACTGCCATTATCACTACACCACGGCCGCCCCTAATTATTATTATTATTATTTCACAATTTAATCTTATTAGTATTTTATGTGGGTGGCTCAGTTGGTAGAGTTATTGCCTCTCAGAAAAAAAGGTTGCTGGGTCAAATCCCAACCAGGGACCTTTCTGGGTGGAGTTTGCATGTTCTCTCCGTGCATGTGTGGGTTTTCTCCACGTACTCTGGTTTCCTGCCATAGACCAAAAACATACATGTTATGGTTGTTTGTCTCATTTGTCTCTATGTGTCCCTGTGATGGACTTGTGACCTGTCCAGGGTGTCCCCCGCCTTTCCCACAGTAACTGCTGGACATTGGTACCAGTGACCCCCACAAACCCTAGGAAGAAGCAGGTAAAGATGATGGCTGGATGGATGGCTGGATGATTGGATGGATGGAGGGATGATGGATGGTTGGTTGGATGGATGAATGGATGGATGGACGAATGGTTTGGTGGATGGATGGATGGATGGATGCATGGATGGATGATTGGATGAATGGAGGAATGGATGGATGGATGGTTGGATGGATGGATATATGTATGTATGTATGTATGTATGTATGTATGCATGTATGCATGCATGTATGCATGTATGCATGTATGCATGTATGCATGCATGTATGCATGTATGCATGTATGCATGTATGCATGTATGCATGTATGCATGTATGTATGTATGTATGTATGTATGCATGCATGCATGTATGCATGTATGCATGTATGCATGTATGCATGCATGTATGCATGTATGCATGTATGCATGTATGTATGTATGTATGTATGTATGTATGTATGTATGTATGTATGTATGTATGTATGTATGTATGGATGTATGGATGTATGGATGGATGGATGGATGGATGGATGGATGGATGTATGGGTATATGTATGGATGGATGGTTTGATGGATGGATAGATGGATGGATGGGTACATGTATGGATGGATGATTTGATGGATGGATGGATATATGTATGGGTGATGGTTGGATGGATAGATGTATGTATGTATGGTGGGATGTATGGATGGATTGTTGGATGGATGGATGGGTAATATTTTACATTGTGATAGCCATGTGTAATGTTGCTGGGTGTCTGAATGACTGCAGAGCAGCTGAAACATAAGTGCTGTAGATGTGAACCCAGTTTAGACTGAGTGTATTTCAATGATCTGGAAGTAGGCATGATATTATCTAGACCACAAAGTGTCACAACAAACTGACTTTGAGCATGCAACTGTAAAAAGGTCAGCTTAGTGCAGCAGTAGCTGACAGTTGTCCTCAACATATTCTCTACTATATATCTTGCAAGATCTCACAACATTACAGTGATTTCAAGCATAACATCATTTATGTTGCTTTGATTAAAACAACTCTCACTTGTCACAATACTATCTTAATTTAAAATTTGGAGGGTAATATACGTCCCATCAAGGAATGCTGGATGTTTAATTTATGATGGATTGATGAGATAACAGTGGTCTATTATCCTTAACTCTGCAAAATGACAGACAGGATGAACTTCATGTTGTGTGTGCAACAGTTTATTGATGATTTTGCTTTCAAACGGACATTAAGTGGGGCTAGGTGCACTTTTCCTACTTTAAAAAGTTCAATGGATTTTGGTAAAGAAGTACTCAAAAATACAAGGAAACCTATTAGTTTCACAGTATTTAATCTGTTTTGAACTAGCAATATTTAAAATGATTTTTCCTCAGTATTTGATCATTCACAATATTGTTGCTCTTGATGATTTTATTTTAATAACATATACTGCCATGTGAACTCAATAAATTTGTGTTAAAACTAAATTCTGGACAGTTTTTGATCAACCATGACCTTGCACTAAGTTTACATCAATGGACTAATAATGTGGCAGATTTCGAAAAAAAAAAAAAAAAAAAAATTTTAAGGCTTCTTCTGCTGAAAATTTAAGTGATTACCTGTATTATTTGTATTAAAGGAGACACATGGCTGTCTGCTCCGTCTTCCATCCTGATGAGGACATTTAGTGAGTAAGAAGAGGAGAATGTTGGATGTGTCCTGGATCATCTGCTGTCTGCAGCCAAATTCAGGAACATGGTGATATTCTTTGTGTGCTTTAATGCCCCATTAAATTCCCCAAAAATACTCTTGAGGCTTTTTATAAATTTAGATCAATGTTCCAATGGTTTGATTCTGATCATGTAATGGTAACCCTACATCACCTGCAGTGTTAGTAACGTTCCAGCTGAGACACAAGTGCACATTAAATGGCATCAACATTGTTGTCTGTGTCTGCTCCTATAAAGACTAAATGGCCCTGCATACTCCATCCAAAGTGACAAAATAGTCTCTCGGTGACGTGGTTGCACAACAAAAATTGCGTCATTTTGTTCTCAGAGCAGCTTCGCTCACCTCTTCTCGACACAATGCCCGGGCCAAACGTTTTATGCAACAAATATTGTATAATTGGTCAGAAGTTTGTGCGTGTTTGTCAATGCAGATATGTGCTCCGACATTCAGCTGTATGACTTTTCAAACACACTAAATTAGTCAAATGGTCAAAAACTCCTGGATGGAGATTGTGCAGGCATTGTGTATGGAGGAGTGTGTTAGTGCAAGTGTGGCACTTTCTTCATGATAGATTTGTGCAGTGGCAATTTTAGTCTTTTTTTTTTCGAGGGTGCTCAAGCACCTCTGAAAAATTAAGAAGCCGCCACGATGATTGTGTAAGGAAACTCAATTCTCGAGCCTTAAATTCACCATAATATTGAATGAATTTGAAATAAATGAAAACATTCTTAAACAGACCATTACATTTTTTTTTTTTTTATTGCACGAGTTGGATCCTCAATGCCACCTGTCAATCAGCCCAGTAGGCTCATCAGCAACGGACTAATCATTGATCTCAATTTGTCCTGAAGTGAACGCTCCTTACCTGCAGGAGCTGCATCCCCTTTTACTCCGACTACATTGTCAGGGTTTTGCATTATGAACACTTTGTGGTCAAATGGATTTCAAGTAAAATAATCAGAAAAATTATTAAGCATTGTCAGTGGGGGACATGTAATTCAGACACGTTTCCCTGAGCGTAGAATACAGTTTATTCCCTTTCACAAACTAAACAGAGTCTGGAAAATTTCAAAAGATGGATAAAGGTCAGCGGGTGACCTCATGAACAGCTGAATACAACAGTTATAAACAGGAAGTACCACATGTTCATCTGTATGAAGGTAACTTCCAGTACCCAAATTACAAATGCTTCTGACGTCAATGGCCACTGCATTGTTCAAGCCAAGAGCTATCGTCAGCACTGGAGGCTAAGCACCTCTAAAGGTCAGATTGTAGAATTGCTCATGGATTTATGGCCAAACAATGGATGCAGGGATGGAGTGGAGTGGAGACACTGGTGGGAAGAAACCCTGCAATGACGTATACTGCAGGGGGAAGGGTTTCGTCCCTAAAGTTAGTGTTGTACAGTAGCAAACAGATTATTAGAGACTTCAGTTTGGATAAAATATGCTGTAATTAAATCTGGGCTTCTGATTACTTAAAAATGTTGTGCCGACACCTTTTCTCATAAAACATGTATAGGCGGTGAATGATCTTCATGGCCAATTCAATTACATCATGTAAATTAAATTATCTCCACTAACGTTTTAACTGAACTTACTGTTTGTGTAAAGTTTCATCATGCAATGATACCAAAATACAACTGTACTGATAAAAAATGATCAATGTGAACCTAAATAGGATTTTTTTTTAGCAGGGGCTCTGTATACACCATTTCATTCCACCATATGTACCACATGTGGTGCGAATGACAATAAAGAAACTCTGACTCTGTGTGTGGAGTGGGGGGGGGAGAAGGTAATGTGTGGTCCTGAGGAATCTAAATTCAAGGGTGTTCAGAAAGAATGGGGCAACATAGACTGCTGTAGAGTGCAAATTGAATCAATGACAAAAACAAAGACAATCAATCCTCATTACGAATACAGTTACATAAAGTCTGATCTGACAGGTGTTACATATTCAGTCCATTTACTCCAAATTGAATAAAATGTATCCATTTGCACCTTTAGAGAATAGGACAGTTTTTCAATTGTAAAAAATATTGTGTACTGTTTCAATCCAGTCATAAATGCTGCGTGTCTCGGTTCTTGTTCTTGTTTTTTTACTGGCTACTAACAACATATAAAGTAATTTTTTATCATGTGCATCCCATTGGTCCAGAGTCAGGTCTCCTAGGTATATAATCTCCCACTTAAAGGAAATGTTTGAGCCAAATATGTTAACATGTTTATTAAGATCGACCCAGTAATCTTGAAAAACTTGACAACTCCAAAATATATGGTAGTGATAGGCTTTTGGAGTACAACAGAGTCTCCAACAAGCCTCTCCTGATCCCTGATATTGTAAAAAATAATAATAATAATAACAATTTTGGAAAGATAAATGATGCAATGAAGACATGTTTCTTCGTTGTTTGTGTATTTTCCCAAATAAATAGAAAAAAATATGTAAAAAATAAAAAATAAAATTTCAATTGTAACATTTTATATGCGCTGTGTCAATTCTTGGGCCTTTTCTGAAGGCCAAGAAGGCCTTGAAGTTTCCCCACTAATGCACAGTTTTTTATTTGATGACCATGATCAGAAAGGTTTATTCTGACTGGAGTTTAGTGGGTAGTCCCCGATTTACGAGCGAGATCCGTTACAACGAGGCGCTCGTAAACCGGAAATCTCGTAATTTGGAACGGCCGCCACGCTTCTCGTAAGTCCGGAAATTCGCTCGTAAATTGGAACGGTTTTGCTAGCGCGACTACAAACACTCGTTTTTCATCGAAAAACTGCTTATGAGTGCATAAAAATGATCGGAAACGTGTGTCCACATGTTTAGCTAACGAACTGTGGTGAAAAAACACAGGAAAACTCAGTATTTTTTGCGTTTTTTCCAATAATTCGCCAGCTCGTAAGTCTGGAACCTCGTAGATCAGAGCGCTCGTAAATCGGGGACTACCTGTGTTTGTCTGACGTAGGTTAATCCTGGACGTAACCTCAAAGAAGAAATTCTTAGAAGCATCTGACGCTGCACCTATCATCCCTGGATCATGCTTGACTGGTGACTTGGAGGACTCCCCTATGAATGATGGAGAAAGAGCACGTAGGAAAGAAGGGGAAGGTGCAGAGCTGAGCAGAAGGATGAGGGGGTGAGTGGTATAGTCATGCTCTTTCACTTGTTTGTTTCTGTTTGGTGCTGAAAGACAATCCTTTCATCTCAGCTTATATACTGGTGTTTGCCGTGACACAGAGGAAGCTGACTGGGTTTTATCTCCCAAAGGTTTACGGGGGAATGGAGAGGAGGTGCAAGTGGTCTGACTGATAACACATTCAGAGATCTCTGTCTGTTGCCAGGTGTGTGGAAACCTGTTTATGTCAAATTGTAGCAAGAGCCCCACTGTGTAGTACATCTGATTTCAGATAAGACGCTTCAGCAAGCTAAAAAACAACAACAACAGAGCACTGCACATGTTTTTGGTTAAATTCTGGAAGATAAACTATACTGTAGTATTAAATCAACAGCAGGTAAAATCTTCAACACTGACAATAATGGAGCATGAAGCTGACCTTCATTGTTTTTGTGCTGCTGAATCACGTGTTGGCCAAACAGACTCACCTCACAGTAGAATAAACACATTTTTGTATATTTTTATTTGGGCAATTTCCTATTCAGTGGTCTCCACAGCAAGTCATCCTCTGTCCTCACTCCAACTAACCATGTCCTCTCTAACTGCATCCATTGTCTTTTCCTGGCAGCTGCATTTCTAACATCCTTCTACCAATATACCCACTGTCCCTCCTCTGGACATGTCCAAACCATCTCAGTCTGGTCTCTCTAACTTTATCTCCCAGTTGTTTAACCTGTGATGTACCTCTGATGATCTCATTCTTAATCTTATCCATCCTTGTCACTCCTAAGGAGAACCTCAACATCTTCATTTCTGCCACTTCCAGTTCTTTCTCTTGTCTTTTTGCCCATGTTTCTGTCTCCAGACCATACAATATGGTGTAAGAGTACAACCGACTGCAGCTCCTCTCCAAGATGGCTGCCAATTACCACAGCTGTCGGTCATCTCCCTGATGAGGTCCTCGACTGTACTGTATAAGGCTGCAGTCGAGTTCTACTCTTCACTGGAGCATTGTGCTTACCTGTGGTATTTATGCTCCCAGCCTGTTCATTTTTGTGTGAAGAGTTATTTACCTTGTTCTCTGTGTCTCCAGTCGTCCTGCCTCCTTGGATCCCTTCCAGTCCTGGTCTGCCTCGGTTCAGTTCTTTGTCCTCGTGCCTGATCCTCCAAACCATTTGCCTGCCATACCGGTTCACCACTCTCTGGACCCAATTGTATTCACCTCAGCGCTCCACCCAAATCACCCAACCTATAAAAGAAAATAAAACACGATCAGCCGAAGGACATTACTCTTACTCCAACCCACCTGACCTTCTGCTTGTTTCCCAGGGGATCCAGAGGACCACTTGTAAATATTCACCTTTACATAATAAACACTGTTAAAACTTTACCTTGTGGAGTCTTGTCTCGTTCCGGGTCTTGTACCATTCTGGGTTCACCGAAATTGTTACATATAGCTGATCTCACCACTGTCTTCTAAACATTTTCTTTGTCTTTNCTTGAAAGACACATATTTCCATGTTCCTGTGATAAACAAACAGGAAATATCTTAGGTTTGCATTTCAGGGTGTTTGTTACGAATTCAATTGGGCCCCGTTCGGGTATGCGCTTGCGCCCCGCACTTTCAGCAAGATCATCGAGGCGGCGCTTCACCCACTTCGTTCCAGAGGAATAAGAATATTATTTTATCTGGACGACATTCTGCTCCTGCTCTAGGGCGGAGGCGGAAGCACAAACATCTGTACTGGTGAATAATCTGTTATAGTTGGGGTTCACAATAAACTTGAAAAAAAGTTATGTGATCCCAGCTCAGAAAATCACTTTTGTGTGAAGAGTTATTTACCTTGTTCTCTGTGTCTCCAGTCGTCCTGCCTCCTTGGATCCCTTCCAGTCCTGGTCTGCCTCGGTTCAGTTCTTTGTCCTCGTGCCTGATCCTCCAAACCATTTGCCTGCCATACCGGTTCACCACTCTCTGGACCCAATTGTATTCACCTCAGCGCTCCACCCAAATCACCCAACCTATAAAAGAAAATAAAACACGATCAGCCGAAGGACATTACTCTTACTCCAACCCACCTGACCTTCTGCTTGTTTCCCAGGGGATCCAGAGGACCACTTGTAAATATTCACCTTTACATAATAAACACTGTTAAAACTTTACCTTGTGGAGTCTTGTCTCGTTCCGGGTCTTGTACCATTCTGGGTTCACCGAAATTGTTACATATAGCTGATCTCACCACTGTCTTCTAAACATTTTCTTTGTCTTTTGCTGCCACTATTTTGTCACAAATCACTCCTGAAACTTTTCTCCATCCACTCCATCCTGTCTGGACACTTTTATTCACCTACCACAATCACCATTTTATTGTACAGTTGACCCTAAGTACTTGAAGTCCTGTACCTTTGTGACCTCTTTTGTGACCTCTGTTGTGACCTCTGTCAGGTTTCCAGTGGTGGACACAGCCAACCAAAAGTTTAGCTTTTCTAACTACTAATTTGCTAACTTAAAAAAATTAGCTTTTTTAATGCTAAACTGCTAAAAAGTTTTTAAAAAATTAGTGGAAACGAATGCTGAAGGGTTAACATTTATACGTTGCTGTTGCTGACACTGTAAGACTGTTGAATGTAACAACTTTGTTAGTGAATACAACTCAAAACAGAACTCATAAAATTGCAAGTAAAGCGTCTATGTCCTTTTCAGAAGTGAGCTTTCAGAATTTAGTCCGGTTCATCAGAACCAAAGAGGCAGAGCAGAACTCTGCTGTGCTGAAGCAGAGTGAAGCATTCAATGCGTGTCGGACGTTTCTCTTGTGTCATTTACCATAAATTTAGTTCATTTCTATTCAATTTATTTATATAGCGCCAAGTCCTCTCTAAATGGTTTTCAGAATCTGTTGGAATCCTGGCAAAAACCAATGCAGATTTGTTCCTGTTTTTGATTTTGTACATCTACCTTATAATGTTCGCTAGTTTTTGCTACTTTTCTTTTGTTTATTGTTCAATGTATTTGTATCATTGCTGTTCATCATTCTTTAGTTTGTAGCAGGTCATTTTCGTAAATGAGCCCTCGCGGCTCAATGAGATTTACCTGACTAAATAAAGGTTGAATGAAAGTCACAACAGAAGTCATCTCAGTGCACTGAACAGAAACATTCATATATAAAATAACAAATTAACATTTAAATTTGAGGAGCAGACTGCTTTGAATTTAACTCCATCACAGACTCATCTTGAGCAAGCATGAAGGCGACAGTGGAAAGGAAAAACTCCTTCATAAGGAAGAAACCTTTAGCAGAACCAGGCTCAGGACAAGCGTCCATCTGCTTCAACCGGCTGGGTTTGGAAGGAATAGATACACAATGGCAGGTCAAGAATCACATGTTAAGATAGAAATAGTATCAAATGAAAACGATTCAATTTTAACAATTAATTTAAGGAAATGATGCCAATATGTCCTCCAGTAGTCTAAGCCTATAGCAGCATAACAAGTCAATTCAAACTATAGGATTTATCAAAAAGGAAAGTCTTAATCCCAGTCTTACAACTGGACAATGTGTCAGTAGTCTCACAGACAGAAACTAGAAGTTGATTCCACAAGAGAGGAGCCTGATAACTGAAAGATCTTCCTCCTATTCTGTTTCTGGAATCTCTGGTGACCGTGAGTAAGCCTGCAGTCTGAGAGTGAAGTGCTTTGTTAGGATAATAAGATCACAGGAACAATAAGATCTTGAATATAAGATGGAGCTAGGTTGTTGAGAGTTTTGTAGGTTAGAAGTAATATTTTGAATTCAATTCTGGATTTGACAGGGAGTCAATGGAGAGAAGTTAAAACTGGAGAGATATGATCTCTCCTACAAACTTCTGTTAAGACGCTGGCAGCAGCATTTTGGATCAACTGAAGACTTTTTAAGGAAGTATTTGGACACCCAGGTAATAAACCATTGCAATAGTCCAGTCTAGATGTGACAAATGCATGAACCAGTTTTTCTGCATAATTTTTAGACAAAACATTTCTGATTTTATTGATATTACTCAGGTGGAAGAAGGTGGTTCTAGTAATGTTTTTAATGTGGAAGATGAAAGACATGTCCTGATTGAAAATAACACCAATATTTTCAACATTAGAACTGGAGGTCAGATGAAAGCCATCTAAGAAGGGCAAAGACTGAAAAAATAATTCCTAAGGTGCACAGGTCCAAAAACTAAAACTCAGTCTTGTCTGTATTCAAAGGCAGAAAATTTAGGGTCATCCAGGTTTTTATGTCTTAAAGACATAATAATTATATAACTATATAACTATATAATAATATCAATGACTTAACTCACTTTGGCGATCTTCTTTGTGGTTAACTACTTTTAAGTTAGTAGTTAAACTAACTACAAAGTTGCTGTATGTCATCGTAAATATTCTCTCGGTAATACATTTGTTTGTCTTAAAGTAAAGATGTGAAGAAATGTGTGAGAGTTAACTCTCAGAAACAGTATTGCAAAGCATCCTGGGTAGAAATTATGTGTGCAAGGTTTCTGACTCTGTTTATGATGTTTCTGAGTGTGAAAATGGTGTTTTCATGTCATTTTGTAATTTTTCTGTTCTGGTTTAGTTCAGCATCTACTTTGTACTTTGTATGTTAATATCTCTGTTATTGGCTCAACACTAGTTGATGTAGTAGTCCAGTCATTTGGAAGCTCTTTCTTACCACCCAGAGCCTTTAACTTCTCTCTGAACTCTTGAAAACATTCTTCTTTCTTCATCTTACACCATTTTGTCGTTTTCTCTGATTTTACTCTTTTTCTCTTCTTCACAACAACAGTCATTCTACACACAACCATCGATGCTGTCTGGCCACGCTCTCCCCTGCCACAACCTTACAGTCTCCAATCTCCCTCAGGTTTCCTCTTCTACACAGAATGTAGTCGACCTGTGTACTCCTTCCTCCACTCTTATAGGTCACTCTATGTTCCTCCCTCTTTTGGAAATAGGTATTGACTATAGCCATTTCCATTCTCTTGGCAAAATCCACCACCATCTGTCCTTCCTGGTTTCTTTCCTTGACACCAAACCTACCCATCACTTCCTCATCCCCTCTGTTTCCTTCACCAACATGTCCATTCAGGTCTGCTCCAATCACCACTCTTTCCTCCCTGGGAATACTCTATCACTTCATCCAGATCTTTCCAACATTTCAATTTCTCCTATCTGTCACATCCAACCTGTGGAGCATAACCACTGACAACATTTAGCATCAGACCTTCTACTTCTACCTTCAGACACATCACCCTATCTGACACTCTCTTCACCTCTACTACATTCTTTGCCAACTCCTCCTTCAGGACCACCCCTACTCCATTTCTCTTTCTATCCACACCATGGTAAAACAGTTTGAACCCTGCTCCAATGCTGTGAGCCTTGCTGCCCTTCCTTTGGTCTCTTGAACACATAAAACATCTACCTTCCTTCTCTGCATCACGTCAGCCAGCTCTCTACCTTTACCTGTCTGCACATTTAGTGCTGCCACCCTCAGTCCTACATTCTTGACTTTCCTTTGGTCCCTTTGTCTCCTGTCTCCTCTTTCCCCCTTCATGCTCTTTGGCCAACAGTAGCACAATTTCATCTGGAACCCTGTTTGTCAACAGCACCGGTGGCAGTTGTTGTCAAACTCGGCCTCGACCAATCCAGTACTCTGAACAAACTCGCACGTTTGTCTTGGCACAACTATTTCAAGCTGGATGCCCTTCCTGACACAACCCTTACAATTTACCTGAGCTTAGGACCGGCACAAAAGACACACTGGCTTTCCCCCCCGTGGCTGGTTTAGAAAAAAAAAAACTAAACATTTTTAATATAATGTGTGCATAATTACTCAGTCGCTGTCCAGGGTGCTGAATTATCAACACTCCACAGAGCACTGCAAACGTAATTATTAAGAGATAGAAAGGATTTTAGATTACACTCAGAGTCCATGGTTTTCCTCTAAAATGATATTCTAATATTTATCATCTTGGTATGTTAGTACATTCTAATTATACACAACACACTATACAACACATCCTCTACTTGTTGTTACCGATGTTCAAAGTGAGAAATTGTATTTCTGCCTAAAGTGTATGATTCTGTTTAAATCATAATGTTGGTGACCGTTTTCTGCAGCTCTGAGGTTTTATCAGGAAGATACTGTACTTACAACACAAAGAGAAGAATGTGTAAATAAAAAAAATAAAAAAAAGTTGTTTGTATTAGTGTTCCTCTCAGCTCGATGTGTGCATATCTGCACGGCTCCTCAGCTGCCATACAATCGGATGCATTGTTCTGGAAAATGGTTCTTATCAGGTAAAGCTTGAGCTCCTCTGTAGAGCTGCTGCAGGCAGCGGCCCTGGTTCTGGTTGTGGTACAGCACCTCAGAAATGTAAACTAAAGCACTCACCATGAAAAGTGCACATACTTCAGCACGTGGATGCTGGAGGCTCTGTGTCCAGGTGGAGAGGAGATCAGTCTGTGTGTATTTTCATTGCTTGATGACGAAGGGAGAGAGGCGGGTGTCAATGCTTTTAATATGTCTTTGTGTACATTTGTGTGTGCGTGTGTGTGTGTGTTGCATTGACTACTAATCTCATGAACCATTAGTCAGATTTTCATAAAAAAAATCTCACAAAGTAATCATTGAGTGTGCATCTGTAACTTTTTGAGTCAACTTGATTTAAGATGGCTGACCCAGCTGGCCTTAAAAAAAGAAATTAGCTAAATTTCAGCCAGTTTGACAGATCTTAAGCTATAGTTTGATCTGGGAGTAGCTGATAGTTATTAATAAGACATACTATTTGCACTACACATTGGGCCATATATTACATTTTGGCCTTTAAAAGTGCATATAAAAAAGCATTTGCCCCCCTGGATGTTTAATGCTTTTCTTGCTGTCATAAATCAGTGTTATCATTTAACTTTTGACTGTTCCATGCTTCAGTAGTTGTCACAGTGAGAAAACTCAAACAAAAAGATGTAGTTCTATGCTGGATGCCCTTCCTGATGTAAACTAGAATCTCAGAATGACAAGACCACAACACTGACCACTGAGCTACCTCAGCTGAGTATGCTGTTGTAAATCAATTATGGTTAAAATGACGTTCTTTACAAAAACAACTTTAAATATTTAAATTAAATTCCTACTACAGTATTACCATCCATCTATTAACTTTACCCACTTCTTCCTTTCTGGGTCGTTGGTGCCCATATCTAACAGTTACTGTATGAGATGTGGGGGACACCCTGGACTGGTCTCCAGGTCTCCATCACAGAGACACACAAAGACAAATGAGACAAACAACCATTCACTCTCTGACTCACACCCAAGGACAGTTTAGTAACAAATTAGTGTAACATGTTTTTAGTCTGTGGGAGGAAACTGGAGTACTCGGAGGAAACCCACTCATGCACAGAGAGTACATGCACAATCCACCCAGAAAGGTACCATGTCGGGATATGATCCGGCAACCTTCTCACTGAGAGGTGATGCTCTACTCACTGTTTCACAGTGTCGCTCCAAAGTGTTGCCAATAAAACTATACACTGTTGCAATGTAAAATAAGGTACCATCATCAAGAAATGGAAGAAATGTGGAACAGTGTAAATCTACGAAGAGTAGGCCATCCTCACAAACTGAGTGATGGGGAAGAAAGAGAATAGTGAGAGAAATCACCAAGGCACCACTCTGAACGAGTTACAAGCTTCAGCAGGTGTGATGGTGGAAACTGAGCATACAACAACTGTTGCCCTGGTTCTTCCCCAGTCTTACCTTCATGGGAGAGGAGCAAAGAGAAAGCTGCTGTTGAAGAGAACTTGTATGTCTTGACTAGCAACAGCTGACAAGAAGCACTTAATCATGAAGTCTTCCACATGCCATTTGGTAGTGGTACACTAGTCGAGAGCTAATACTTGAGGCAAATACATTTTATAGGTACTATATGCAGTGAGAATGAAGGGTTGTTTGTCTCTAGTGTCCCTGTGATGGACTTGTGTCCCACTTTCACACGACTGCTGGAGATAGGCACCAGAAAAGGAGAAGAGCCTGAAAAGGAGAAGCAGTCAAAGAAAATGGATGGATGGGCTGACAATATGCATTTCTTCAAAATCTGTTGGGTCTTACTTTATAAAAGCCTTTGTGAGCCTGATCAAACATTCACAATGTTCAGCTAGAGAATGAAAGGTGGGACTGATAGGTCATCAGCAGTTGCATTGCCTACACTAATAGAGTAAATGTATCCATGTTCAGGATTTTTAAAATGATTAGGTCTCTGGAAGATTGGATGTTTATTATAACTGCAGGTTAACATCAAAGATGATGCTTTAGCATAAATCCATAATGTTCTGAGTCAAGTTGTAGCCATTCTGTGTGATATTTTGTATTTTCCTTCTGTGTCTGACTTTCTTCTCAGATTCTTTTTTCCATTGTTAAGACAGGTTAATTGGTGATTTTTTTTATGTGCCTGTAAGGGATGAAATGTATACAAAAACAAAAGTTCACTTTGGATATCCTTGTAATACTGCATCAAGATAAAGTTTCTTCAGCTGAGCGAGTGCAGCACTATGAGCTCAACGTAGCTTTGATATAGGAGAAGACAAACAGATGGATGTCCTTGGACATCACCTCCTGTAACCAAGCATCAAAGCTGGAATACTGCCCAAGACCAAATGTCAGTCCAGTACCTTAAAGTCTGCATCAATGTGGTTTTAATTCCCATATATTTTCAAATGTACAA
>JBBPBX010024645.1:21453-34509 GCA_038048925.1 Garcialebias charrua
CTACTATGAAAAAACTCAGGACAGTATTACACTTTTATTATTTCATTTTATGCTTATGTTCATTGGGTGTTTGGTGTTTTAGGGGTGTTTGGTGTTTCAGTGTTGGTGTAAATTTTCATACTTTTATACTACTATGAAAAAACTCAGGACAGTGTTACACTTTTACTATTTTATGCTTATGTTTATTAAATGTTTTAGTGTTTAGTGTTTAGATGGTTACTGTTGCACCGAGGGACTGAGAGAAACGCAATTTCAATCCTGTGTATGTCCTGTACATATTGCAGTTCTGACAATAAAGTTGACTTTGACTTTGAAGCTCTCGACCTTGACCTCTCTAAATGGCTTTAAGAATCTGTTGGAATCCTGGCAAAAATCAATGCAGACATGTTCCTGTTTTTGATTTTCTACATCTACCTTATAATCTGTCTGTTTTGCTACTTTGATAGCTTTGTTTTAATTTCTGGAGAAAAAAAAAATCTGTATTTCTCTCTTATGTTTGTCTATTGTTGTTTAAGGAAAATCTACTGTTGCTGTTGTCATCATTCTTTGTTTGTAGACAGGTCCCTCTTGTAAATGAGTCCTCGAGGCTCAATGAGATTAACCTGCCTAAATAAAGGTTGAATGAAAAAAAAAATCAAATGTGCAATATAAGAAGTTACACAGGGGAATTAAAGTTACTTGTAATTTTTTTTATAGCTTCCCCAAATGATTGGAGTCACCAAAGATTAATCCGTGGTGGCCAAGGCCACCACTGGCGACACCCTGGCTCTGCACCATTGCACCTGGTGGTGGATAAAATAGCTCCCTCCTCAAACAAGCAAATAGATTAAAAATAAAAATAAACTACCAGTACATATTTTCTTTTAGTGCAACTCCTATACTCACTTGAATATCTCGCACCAAAAACATTGTTACTTGTATTCTTTGTTCAGTTTCAGTCTAGAAAAATACTCATCTTAAAAACTACAATCATTCACTATTCAGATCCCTCACCAGAATCAGAGTCAGAGCCAGAGAGATTTATTTGCCATTCGCACATGTGGTACATGTGGTGGAACAAGATTATGTACGCAGGGTCCCACCAAAAACATGCATGTTAGACTGATTGGTGACTCTAAATTGTCCCTAGGTGTGAGTGAGAGAGTGAATGGTTGTTTGTCTAGTTTGTCTCTAGGCCCTGTGATGGACTTGCGACCTGTCCAGGGTGTCCCCCGCCCCTCGCACAGTGATTGCTGGACATGAGCACTGGCGACCCCCGTAACACAAAATGGAAGAAGTGGGTAAAAGATAATGGATGGATGGATGGTCCCAGTTACATCCAACAATAAAATATAAAAGAAAAACAGTAATAATATCTAAGATATGAACTAAGAAAAACATAAACTAAATAATTAAATTAGCACTGATAACACATTACGTCAAACAGCAGCACGAACATGAGTCTGTGTGAGCAGATGAACACGCATGAACACAGCAACATGAAACAGATCAGCAGCAACATGAAACAGATCAGCAGCAACATGAAACAGATCAGCAGCAACATGAAACAGATCAGCAGCAACATGAAACAGATCAGCAGCAACATGAAACAGATCAGCAGCAACATGAAACAGATCAGCAGCAACATGAAACAGATCAGCAGCAACATGAAACAGATCAGCAGCAACATGAAACAGATCAGCAGCAACATGAAACAGATCAGCAGCAACATGAAACAGATCAGCAGCAACATGAAACAGATCAGCAGCAACATGAAACAGATCAGCAGCAACATGAAACAGATCAGCAGCAACATGAAACAGATCAGCAGCAACATGAAACAGATCAGCAGCAACATGAAACAGATCAGCAGCAACATGAAACAGATCAGCAGCAACATGAAACAGATCAGCAGCAACATGAAACAGATCAGCAGCAACATGAAACAGATCAGCAGCAACATGAAACAGATCAGCAGCAACATGAAACAGATCAGCAGCAACATGAAACAGATCAGCAGCAACATGAAACAGATCAGCAGCAACATGAAACAGATCAGCAGCAACATGAAACAGATCAGCAGCAACATGAAACAGATCAGCAGCAACATGAAACAGATCAGCAGCAACATGAAACAGATCAGCAGCAACATGAAACAGATCAGCAGCAACATGAAACAGATCAGCAGCAACATGAAACAGATCAGCAGCAACATGAAACAGATCAGCAGCAACATGAAACAGATCAGCAGCAACATGAAACAGATCAGCAGCAACATGAAACAGATCAGCAGCAACATGAAACAGATCAGCAGCAACATGAAACAGATCAGCAGCAACATGAAACAGATCAGCAGCAACATGAAACAGATCAGCAGCAACATGAAACAGATCAGCAGCAACATGAAACAGATCAGCAGCAACATGAAACAGATCAGCAGCAACATGAAACAGATCAGCAGCAACATGAAACAGATCAGCAGCAACATGAAACAGATCAGCAGCAACATGAAACAGATCAGCAGCAACATGAAACAGATCAGCAGCAACATGAAACAGATCAGCAGCAACATGAAACAGATCAGCAGCAACATGAAACAGATCAGCAGCAACATGAAACAGATCAGCAGCAACATGAAACAGATCAGCAGCAACATGAAACAGATCAGCAGCAACATGAAACAGATCAGCAGCAACATGAAACAGATCAGCAGCAACATGAAACAGATCAGCAGCAACATGAAACAGATCAGCAGCAACATGAAACAGATCAGCAGCAACATGAAACAGATCAGCAGCAACATGAAACAGATCAGCAGCAACATGAAACAGATCAGCAGCAACATGAAACAGATCAGCAGCAACATGAAACAGATCAGCAGCAACATGAAACAGATCAGCAGCAACATGAAACAGATCAGCAGCAACATGAAACAGATCAGCAGCAACATGAAACAGATCAGCAGCAACATGAAACAGATCAGCAGCAACATGAAACAGATCAGCAGCAACATGAAACAGATCAGCAGCAACATGAAACAGATCAGCAGCAACATGAAACAGATCAGCAGCAACATGAAACAGATCAGCAGCAACATGAAACAGATCAGCAGCAACATGAAACAGATCAGCAGCAACATGAAACAGATCAGCAGCAACATGAAACAGATCAGCAGCAACATGAAACAGATCAGCAGCAACATGAAACAGATCAGCAGCAACATGAAACAGATCAGCAGCAACATGAAACAGATCAGCAGCAACATGAAACAGATCAGCAGCAACATGAAACAGATCAGCAGCAACATGAAACAGATCAGCAGCAACATGAAACAGATCAGCAGCAACATGAAACAGATCAGCAGCAACATGAAACAGATCAGCAGCAACATGAAACAGATCAGCAGCAACATGAAACAGATCAGCAGCAACATGAAACAGATCAGCAGCAACATGAAACAGATCAGCAGCAACATGATGTGATTTTTTTTCAGTGATTATCCTGGTTAGATCCTCCCTTCGCCTACGTGTGGGGGGACGGGCTCTGACTGTTGTTTGTGCCTATGCGCCAAACGGCAGCGCAGATTACCCACCCTTTTTGGAGTCCTTGGAGGGGGTATTGGAGGGTGCGCCTCCTGGGGACTCCCTTGTTCTGCTGGGGGACTTCAACGCTCACGTGGGCAATGACAGTGAGACCTGGAGGGGTGTGGTTGGGAGGAACGGCCCCCCTGATCTGAACCCGAGTGGTGTTCTGTTGTTGGACTTCTGTGCTCGTCATGGATTGTCCATAACGAACACCATGTTCAGGCATAAGGGTGTCCATATGTGCTCTTGGCACCAGGACACCCTAGGTCGTAGTTCAATGATCGACTTTGTTGTCGTCTCATCTGATCTGCGGCCGCATGTCCTGGACACTCGGGTGAAGAGAGGGGCGGAGCTGTCAACTGACCACTACCTGGTGGTGAGTTGGCTCCGATGGTGGGGGAGGATGCCGGTCAGACCTGGCAGACCCAAACGTATTGTGAGGGTCTGCTGGGAACGTCTGGCAGAGTCTCCCGTAAGACGGAGCTTTAACTCCCACCTCCGGGAGAGCTTTGAACACGTTCCGAGGGAGGCGGGGGACATTGAGCCCGAGTGGGCCATGTTTCGCGCCTCTATTGTCGAGGCAGCTTATCGGAGTTGTGGCCGCAAGGTTGTTGGTGCCTGTCGTGGTGGCAACCCTCGAACCCGGTGGTGGACACCGGCGGTGAGGGATGCTGTCAAGCTGAAGAAGGAGTCCTATTGGGCCTTTTTGGCCTGTGGGACCCCGGAAGCAGCAGATAGGTACCGGCAGTCCAAGCGGCATGCGGCTCGGGTGGTTGCTGAGGCAAAAACTCGGGCGTGGGAGGAGTTCGGAGAGGCCATGGAGAATGACTTCCGTACGGCTTCGAGGCGATTCTGGTCCACCATCCGGCGTCTCAGGGGGGGAAAGCGGTACGCGACCAACACCATTTATGGTGGGGATGGCGTGCTGTTGACCTCAACTCGGGATGTTGTGAGTCGGTGGGCGGAATACTTCGAAGACCTCCTCAATCCTACTGGCACGTCTTCCACTGAGGAAGCGGAGCCTGGGGACTTTGGGTCGGGCTCTCCAATCTCTGGTGCTGAGGTCGCCGAGGTGGTTAAAAAGCTCCGCGGTGGCAAGGCTCCGGGGGTGGATGAGATTCGTCCTGAGTTCCTTAGGGCTCTGGATGTTGTGGGGTTGTGTTGGCTTACGCGACTCTGCAATATCGCGTGGACATCGGGGGCAGTTCCCTTGGATTGGCAGACTGGGGTGGTGGTTCCCCTATTCAAAAAGGGGGACCGTAGGGTGTGTTCCAACTATAGAGGGATCACACTCTTAAGCCTCCCTGGTAAGGTCTATTCAGGGGTTCTGGAGAGGAGGGTCCGTCGGATAGTCGAACCTCGGATTCAGGAGGAGCAGTGTGGTTTTCGTCCTGGTCGTGGAACACTAGACCAGCTCTACACCCTCAACAGGGTCCTGGAGGGTGCGTGGGAGTTTGCCCAACCAGTTTACATGTGCTTTGTAGACTTGGAAAAGGCATTCGACCGCGTCCCTCGGGGGGTTCTGTGGCGGGTACTCCGGGAGTATGGGGTACCAGGCCCATTGATATGGGCTGTTAGGTCCCTGTACGACCGGTGTCAGAGCTTGGTCCGCATTGCCGGCAGTAAGTCAGGCTCGTTTCCGGTGAGAGTTGGACTCCGCCAAGGTTGCCCTTTGTCACCGATTCTGTTCATAACTTTTATGGACAGAATTTCTAGGCGCAGCCAAGGTGTTGAGAGGATCCGTTTTGGTGGCCTTAGAATCGCTTCTCTGTTTTTTGCAGATGATGTGGTCCTATTGGCTTCATCAGTTCGTGATCTACAGCTTTCGCTGGAGCGGTTTGCAGCTGAATGTGATGCGGCCGGGATGAGGATCAGTTCCTCCAAATCCGAGGCCATGGTCTTGAGCCGGAAAAGGGTAGCATGCCTTCTCCGGGTCGGGGAGGAGGTCCTGCCCCAAGTGGAGGAGTTTAAGTATCTCGGGGTCTTGTTCACGAATGAGGGAAAACTGGAGCGTGAGATCGATAGGCGGATAGGTGCAGCGTCCGCAGTGAAGCGGGCGCTGTACCGGTCTGTCGTGGTGAAGAGAGAGCTGAGTCAAAAGGCAAAGCTCTCAATTTACCGATCGATCTACGTTCCCACCCTCATCTATGGTCATGAGCTTTGGGTTATGACCGAAAGAACAAGATCTCGGATACAAGCGGCTGAAATGAGTTTTCTCCGCAGGGTGGCTGGACTCTCCCTTAGAGATAGGGTGAGAAGCTCAGTCATCCGGGAGGGACTCGGAGTAGAGCCGCTGCTTCTCCACATCGAGAGGAGCCAGTTGAGGTGGCTCGGGCATCTGGTTAGGATGCCTCCTGGACGCCTCCCTGGTGAGGTGTTCCGGGCATGTCCCACCGGGAGGAGACCCAGAGGAAGACCCAGGATACGCTGGAGGGACTATGTTTCTCGGCTGGCCTGGGAACGCCTTGGGATTCCCCCGGAGGAGCTGCTCCAAGTGGCTGGGGAGAGGGAAGTCTGGGCCTCCCTACTTAGGCTGCTACCCCCGCGACCCGACCCCGGATAAGCGGAAGAAAATGGATGGATGGATGGTGAGATTCATGAGTCTAACAGCCTCAGGGTAGAAGCTGTTCCTCAGTCTAGTGGTTCTACACTTGATGCTCCTCAACCTCCTTCCTGAGGGGAGTGGGGCAAAAAGTGTGTGTGCTGGGTGAGTGGGGTCCTTCATGATGCAGGTGGCTCTCTTCCTGCATCTGGAGGTGTAATGTCTGTGATGGTGGGGAGACTGACTCCAACATCTTCTGTGCAGCCTTCACCACTCTCTGCAGAGCTTTTCTTTCTGCAGCTGTGCAGCCTCCATGCCACACGTTGATGCTGGAGCACAGGATGCTCTCCACTGCACACCTGTAGAAGGAGGTTTGTAACTGGAGACCACTTCCACCACAGATCCTCCTATGTTTGATTTGATGTTTATTTATTCATTTTAAAAGAACAATACAAAACAGTTTAATCAGATACAAGAATACAAGTAGGATAAAATGAAAGGAGCAGAAAGAAGATGAAATCTTATTATATCTGGCCCTTATTTCACAATTTGTTCAAACAATGATAACCTTCAAACTACATCACAAAATGAATAACTCTACTTAATTTTTCTAACTGTAATACACAAACACACTAAGCTATGTTCAGTGGGATGTAGGTGGGTTTGTTCCTTGTTAAGTCCACAATCATCTCCTTTGTCTTCTTCACATTCATGTGAAGATTATTCTCTTTGCACCAGCTCTCCAGGTGTTCCACCTCCTGCCTGTAGCTGGACTCATCGTTGTCTGTGATGCATCCCACCACCGCTGTATCATCTGAAAACTTTACAATATGACAGCCTTGTCATCTCAGCTCAACTTTATTTTGGTAAATGTGGTAAATTAAAAACATTACAAACAAAAGGAAAACAATATAAAATGGTAAATCAATTATTTACCAAAAAAATGAATAGGCTGAAGCCAAGGCTCATACTTGCCTACCCTATTCATAAACTCAGCAGTCTACATAATGACAGATATCTACTGTCCACATATATACAGTACATATGTGCACATACACTGGATGGGTAGCTGCACAATCATACACAAGCAGAGTGAACAGGAGAGGGCTCAGCACACATCCCTGAGGGGATCACCAATGGGGGAGTTAAGATGATATAATTTTAAACAACAAAAGATTTTAAAGATATTTTAAAGATATTTTCTTTTGCATTTATTTTTCTTCTCACTTATGTTCAGTTTTTTCCAGTAGAAACATTTGTTTTTGTTTTATTCTCATTTGCATAATTGTGCAAATTGTGTGTTGTGCTGCCTAAATGACATTTACAGGAGAATAAAGGCGCTAACCGGGTTATCAATGTCATATTAATATAATATTAATATAATGTCATAAACATTCTGGTCGGGTTGGGATCCAGCTGACATGTTGATGGCTTGGATGAAGTTATTATTTTGACATTTCATAGAGCTTAACAGGACAAAAACAGTCCAAACATAAATCAGGTTATTTCTAAAGCTGCCTCATCTGACAGGGAATCAGAGGCAATAGTTGGAAAGATGGTGTGAATTTTCTCTCTGACTGAAATAATTTTATTTAGAAAGAATCTCAAGAAGTGATCACTGCTTATAGCATGCCACATCCTTCAAACTCTTTGTGCAGGTAATCATCTTTTACTATTCATTTCAACTTCAAGATTCAAGGTTTTTTACTGTCATTCCCATCACATGTGGTTCATGAGTTGGAACGAAATTGTGTACTCAAGGTTCCAGTTACACCCAAAACTAGCAAAAATATAACGTTAAAAAGAAACAGTATATAAGAATCTAAAATATACACTAAGATATACACTAAAGAAATGCTAAACGATACGCTAAGATCCAAGATATACGCTAAACACAAATAATGTAAAATAATACGGTATATTAAACGGCAGTTTGAACATGAGTCTGTAGTGAGCAAATGGGTACAGCAGCATAAAGGCAAGAGATCAGCAACATGGATAATCAGCAGCATTGGATCAGCAGCATAGATAATCAGTAGCACAGATAAGTCACATATCACCTATTAAAATGGCATTATAGTGATTATTATTATTGTTTTCCTTACAGTGAATATCCTGATTAGGGATTTATGATAACTTTTGCTCTGGTTCAGCTTTTCTTAGCTTCTTGCTGCTCATTTCAGCTTCTTTTTGCTAATTTCAGCTTTTCCCCCACAGCTATACCAATTTAAGTCAATCCCCTACCAATTTAATATTTTATGCTCCTTTCAGCTTCTTTCTGCAAAATTTAGCTTTAGCAGATTTTCAGGTATTTTCTGTTAACTTTATTTTTTGTGCTAATTTCCCACTTTTGCATTTCTTACTAATAATTTTGTTTTTATGCTCCTGCCAGCCTTTTTCCTGCTAATTTCAGATGTTTTTAAAACCTTCAGCTACTTTATTAATTGATTTATTTTGCTATTTCAGCTTCTTCTGCTCAATTAAAATGTTTTCTTATTTCAAATTTAAGTATTCTATTGAGCTTCTTCTTTTTTTTTGCCTATTTCAGCCTATTTAGCTAAGTTCTGCTCTATTCAGCTTTTTCAACACATTTCTGCTGTTCTGCTGCTGCTTTCTACATTTATTTATTTTTTCTTTTATCAAATTTCATCTGTTCAAATTGAACTCGCATTAACAGCGATGACACATTTTCAGCCTGGTTTCAGCTTCTTAGGCAGCTTTCAGCAAAAATCATCCAGCATTAAACGCTCACGCTGAATTTTTGCAGGAAATGTAATTCCTCTAGTTTTTGTTTGTGCCTCTAATTGCTTGCAGGAAGGAATAAACAGGGCGTGAATTCTCAGCTGCCTCAGTCTGAGTGGGTATTAAAAGCTGATGCAAACAGCAGAACGTGAGACCTGGTGGTGCGGTGCAACTACACCCTGTTGTAACAGATGGTTTGAACGTCAGAGCTTTGCTCTGGGATTATGGATAATGTTTCTGTCGTGAGATTTTTCACTCTCGCAGGGATAAATGAGACAATGGACTCGAGGATGGCCATCTTCTCACTCACTCTGATTTATTACTGTGTGATTCTGTTTTTAAATGTCTCTCTCATTGTTATCATAGTGACGGATGAAACCCTGCATGAACCCATGTATGTTTTACTCTGCAGTGTTTGCGTTAATGCAGTTTATGGCACAACAGGCTTCTTCCCTAAGTTCCTTTTCGATCTGCTGTCGCTTACTCAAGAAATCTCGTATGAATGCTGTCTGTTGCAAGCTTTTGTCATGTACTCCTACGCTTGCGGCGAGTTGTCCATCCTGGCCGTTATGGCTTATGACAGATATCTGGCCATATGTCAACCGCTGCACTACAGCTCCTTCATGACGAGGAGGCGGCTCTCTCAGCTGGTCAGTTTCTCCTGGCTGACCCCGTTCTGTATTTTCTCCGTCAGCATCCTGCTCACGTCTAGACTGGAGTTGTGCAGCTCTAAAATTAGGAGGATCTTTTGTGTGAACTGGATAATCGTTCAGCTTGCGTGCTCAGACAGCAACACCCTTGCAAACAGCATCATTTCATACGCGACGATTGTCATTTATGTGTGCCACGGCTTCTTCATCGTTTGGACCTACTTACATCTTGTTAAGACGTGCACAAGATCCAAAGAAGACAGGGTGAAGTTTATGCAGACGTGCGTGCCCCATTTGGTCTCTATGGTTACTTTCTTGGTTGTCATTCTTTTTGATTTGATGTACATGAGGTTCGGCTCCAGAGACTTGTCCCAGAACCTTCAGAACTTCATCGCTGTGGAGTTTCTCCTCTTTCCTCCGGTGATGAATCCTTTGATATACGGATTCAAACTGACCAAAATACGGAACAAAATCCTAAGTTTAGTTTATATTTGAGGGCACGATTCATCTGTATATTTTAATTTTATATATATATATCCTAACCAGGACAAAATATATTGTGTGTTCAGATATTTTTTTTTTCAATATATATGTTTATTTTTATTAATGTTTTTTGTAATTTATTTCACTTTTGGGCTTTGACATGAATGAAGACAGTTTAATCTCACTTTATTAAAAAATATATATACTGTATCCTAATGCAAATATGTACAAAAACATACAGATTGTCAACTGAAGTCATGAGCATTTATGTGTTAACGTCATATTTTTGAAAAATTATGAGGCTAAGAAGTGTCCTGCGGTGTGTGTTCTTGTCACTTTCTGCTCAAGATGACTCACATTTCAGTTTTTATTTTTATATATCCATACAGGAAATACAAAATAAAAAGGAGCATGTAAGATATGATATTATTATTATTTGTTCAGTGTTTTGTGTGTAATATTATGAACCTGGTGTTGTATTTTAATGCCAGATGTGTTTTGGTGCTGAAGTTTACAGCCTGCCTCAGACTGGCTGGAGTGTGAAACTCAAAATAAATAAAAAATAAAATAAAAAAAATCATATAAAGTTTAAGTTTGTTGCTTCCTGACTGGTTTTGGTTTGCATTTACTGTTTCTTTTTTCCAACACAATATTTGATTCTAAATGTAGTGCAGCGGATCAGCACTGGGTGTTAAACTAAAATATAGAAAGTAAACAGGAAAGGCTGGTTTGTGATTCTATTATAAATGTATATTGAGCATCACGCTGCCATGCATTCATGTTATATATTTGTGCTTTTACATTTAAAAGCATGAGCCAAATATGTAAAAATGTTACAATTTTGTCTTGGGTAATTATTTCGGTCTGATTCTTTATGTGTATTCTGTACTATTTTTCATATTTTTGGTTAAATTCATTGTGGACAAAAAGTAAAAACAACTTTAAAGTCAATATTTAGTTGGGAACTTGGTGTTTAAATAAAAAAAAATAATTCAGCTCTTGTAATATTTAAAGCTTAGTTTATAACAGGCATTTTCTACTGAGTTTGTTTTTTCCCCTACATGTCCAAATGTTGTCAACGTTTTAGCATTTAACATGTCCCACAATGTCCCCGCTCATCCCTTTAGACAGGACAGATCTGGACCGAATCAATTTCAGTCTGTTTTTCTCTGTTGTTCACAACAGTCGCTAAATGTGATTTTTGTGCAGGCTTTCTTGAACCCTTATTTAAATTCAGGATTTGTCTCTGCTGTGACGAGAAAAGACTATTTTCAAAGTCCTATAAAATCCCACTTTACTCACAGCATTTATATTAAAACTAGAAGCTACACAGATGTAAACAGCTCAGTTGAGCTTAAAGCACTTTTCATAACTCTCTTTTAATAAATATTGCAAAATGTTGAACTCAAACACTGTTAAAAATAAGGGATGTCTTTAAAATCAGGAGTGTTTTCTAGCTCTTGCTCCTTTTCTTTCTGCTGGGATGCAACCCCTTGGACCAGTAAACTTCCCAGTGCCGCTCCAGCTGCAGCCCAACCAGCTGATTTGATGTTTATTCCCATAGATAACCTGAAGGAAGCAACAAAAGCCCCGATCGCAGCTCCCAGTGCTGCACCTCCAGTCCTCAACCAAGTCCTGTCCACCTCAGGTTGCCAGTCTTGGTTTGCAGTTTTTCTCTATGAAACCAAAAGCAGAAAATTGTGTTGTAAGTGGTGTTATTATACAAACTATTAATAATAACGCAGTTATTTGTAGCGCAACAAAGTTTAGCAAAGGAAGCTGACTACGCTGAATAATTTTCTGTCCACTTGTTTCGGTTCAGAAGGACTGATGCCTGTCTCCAGCGGTCTTTGGGTGAGAATAGGTCAGATCCATCACAGGACCAAGCAGAGACAGACACACACTATTCAGTGACGTTTTAGAGTCACAAATCTAATCGCAGCTAAACATATTGAAAAAAATAGGGAGTCCTCGACTTACGACGCCCTCGACTTACGGCAATCCAGACTTACGAACGCGCTCCAAACGCTTGAACGCGCTGTGCAGAACAGTACTGTTGTACAGTAAATACTGTACAGGTATGTGTTTGTAGATGAATGTGTGGTGTAATGTGTTAGCTAACTGTTTGTAAATAAAGTTCTGTGCATGTTTATGGACCAGTATGTCGATAAACGGGTGTGCGGCGCAGCGTTAGCATGCAGTTTCCGAAAAAATCCGGACTTATGAACGCCACTTGTAATGAGTTCCGACTTACGTCAAAATCGGGTTATGAACAGTGCATAGGAATGTAACTCGTACGTAACTCGAGGACTCCCTGTATTTGAACATAAAGCAGCAAGGCAAGAACTGTGCAAACCAAAAATAGCAAATGGCTCATAAAAAGTATTTTAATTTATTTTAACCTAGGGAAATGGTTCATTCATTTGGATGGAGGGGGCGGGGCTTAACGTTTGCATCAGGACCACCCAACAAGGAAGTTGGTCTTGCTCCAGCTTCAACTTCCAGGTTCCAGCTGGAAGTCTAGATATGAACAGTCTATGGTGCTAACTATAACCACAATGCTCCGCTGGTTTGATTATGTTTATAAATAGTTTGTTTTTCCCAGGTAAACCTGCTCACCTTCTGTAGAAGCACAACACTGTCATCCAACGCTGTTTGGCGTCTCTGACTTGTTTCTGCAATTGAAAACAAAATCCATCAGTTGGTAATTTTTAATCCAGTCAGATATGATCAGAATTGGTGTTGCTGCTGGAATAAGAGGCAATTAGACTTGTTTTCTTGGTCCTTGAAGACATTTGACCTCTGACCTGTTTGGGTTCTTCAGTTTTGAACAGAATGGAATGTGGAGGAAATCAAGAGGACAGCTGAAACAACTGAAAGTCTGCAACCGCTCATCATTCCTGACAGTGCTGACACCAGCTTGCGCTCTCACTGTCAGGCTCAACATACGTGCAAGATACTTCTGTATGTGGTGTCTGATCTGAATTAACTCATAAAAACTGAATTGTGGTTTTCAGTGTTGCTGTGCAGGTAGTCCTCAGGTTACGACGGCCTCGAGTTACGACGTTTCGGGGTT
>JBBPBX010024646.1:0-39508 GCA_038048925.1 Garcialebias charrua
GTTACAGGCAGTCTTTGTGTGGCCCCAGAAAATCCAATCACCTCCACCGACCTATGTGACAGTTCGCAGTCAGGTGGGGTGTGAGTCACTGTTGAAAAGGTCGCTCCTGTGTCGACCAGAAATTGCAAGTTTTCACTTGCACTTCAATGGTTGGGTCTGTCCCTCCCCCAACGCTCAGGATTTTCTGTGGGGTGTTTCATTGTTGTTGGAAGCCTCGTCCCCCTGTCGTGAGGGAAGGCTGGACTGCCTGCTGCTGAGGTAGAGTTTGTTGCAGTGGTTGTGGTTGAGGTAGTTGTTGTTGAGGTAGCTGCTGTTGACCTCCCATCTGCATCTGCTGAAAGGGTTGCGGTGCGCTCATGGGTTGTTGTTGGTAAAACTGTTGTTGACCCATGGGTTGCTGGTACACCTGTTGCTGACCCATGGGTTGCTGCTGACCCATGGGCTGTTGGCACGGCTGTTGCTGTCCCCACATCTGTTGCCTGTGGATGCAGGTGCGTGCCCAATGCCCCAGCTTCCCGCAAACGAAACAGGCACCCTCTGCCGCCCCCCTTGTGGAGCCCCTGTGTTCCAGGTTCCCCCTCGCCCTCTCTGGCCACCTGCCCAACCACGTCCAGCTCCTCTTGCTGGATGTCCACCTCTGCCTCTCTGGTCAGGAGTTTCAGACCACTGTTGCATAGCAACCACCCCAGAGGCGTCTACTGCCCCTCCTGTTTCTTTAAAGTTAGCTGGTACTTCTTGTACCACTAATTGTTTTTTCTCTTTCGCTTTTTCATTAACTGTTTGTCTGGCACTTGAGAGCTGGAGCTTAATTAATTGATTCTTTGCAACCTCTAATTCGGCTGCCTCTTTATCCTCCTGTTTTTTAACATACTTCAAACGATGTACGACGTGCTTCTCCCACCGGTCTGGTGTGGCCGTGATCATGTCAGGATCTTTCTCCATCTCATCGACCACATCAGCCGGGAGTCCGTCAAGAACCGCTTTTCTGAAATATGGCCGCTGCTGAAGGCTTCGTGCCCGCTCACCTGTGACCTTCTCCCAAGTCTCTTTACATTCCTGAATGAATGTGTACGGATCGATTGTTCGATCCCACCGAAACTCAGGGACTTGTTCCCCCACTGGCAGAGGGTACAGCGCTTTTATAATTGGACCAATATCCATATACGCGTCTTCTAAAGGAGTATCGTCAGGAACCTCTGCGATCCTGTATCGGTACCCTCCGAGCACTACCTCCGAATTCAGGTATGTTTGGAACGTGTTTGTGTTAGCGCAACGTGCAAATGTGGCATTTAGATCTCCCACTGACAACTTGACCCCTACAGTAAGAGAATTAAATCGATCCAACCATCTCGCCGCGCCATCCACCAAATCCGGCAGTTTCGAAACGAGAGCATCCACATCGCGTATGTTATAAGGCTTATACCTGGTCACCTGACCTAATGGACCCCTTGTGGTCATCAACGGCAGCTGAGTTCCCTTATATAGCCTTTCACTTAACTGCCTCGTCTCATCTTGCTCATCTCTAGGTGGGAGGTCCCTAGGTGGGGGGTATGCCTGTGCGCTCGAATATCCTATCTCTGATTTAGTGTACCAGTCCTCCTCTGTCCTGCTCGGCGGCTCACCTACTGGACTGTCTGGGCGTGCGTGTGGTCTCCCTCTCACCAGCTCATCTTCTGACTCAGCCACGGTGCCTGACACTGACCCTTTAAAGAAGAACTTTTTCTTCCTCTCAGCCTGCGGATCACCTGCATGTTTGCTCCTCTCTGCATGCTTGCTACCTGCTCTGGGGGGGCCGTAACACCCCCTGCCCATTTCTTCCTCGTAGCGTCTCTCAGCTCGACTCTCCTCCTCTCTGTCATATTCACGTGGACGTGGAGACAATGATCCTGGCCATTCCCTATCTCTTCTCTCATCAGCATAACTGGCTTCCCGGTCAAACTCACTCTGGAGATGTTGTGCTCTCTGACCTCTCATTCTCTGCTCCATGGTGCCCCCAGGCCGAACGTGATCCTCATCCTCAGTGTCATCCTCCTCAAACCTCCTCTGACCTCTCCTTCTTGGAAACAGGGGGTACTGGCCTGCTGATGGTGCAGGTGGAGCGGTGGCCTTGACATATGGAGGCGGTGTCGTTTTTTCTTCTATTTCTGTGCAACTGTTTGTCTCACCAACATTTTGTACGCTCTGAGATAACAAAGCTAACTGCTTGTACACCTCCACCAATTGCTTCTGTTGTTGTTGACTCTTATTAAGCTTACTACGCTCCCAAAATGATGTACAGATTGTTTGTTTAGTTTCTATATCATCAAGCAATTTTTTCTGCTCCTTCACCTTTGTCCAAACTAATTGTGTTAGGTTATCTGTTGATTTTTCTGAATTTTCTGCTGCTCTCACAATTTGTATAATTAACGCATCTAATTGTTTACACTTGGCCGGATCGGCAGCATGAATTATGGCTATTACCGCCTGAACCCTGATCAATTGTTCATGTACAGATTCACTTTGACAGGTCGGTTTCTCCTTAATGTGCTCCATGGCTGCGTTCACACAACACTCACTCAAAAAGCTTTATTTCCACAATTGTTTCTCCCATTCACTGAGGGCTCTCGTGTGACACAGAAAAAAAAGTCTAAAAAGTCTGAGGTGCTCCCCTTGTGTTCAGGCCTTTAATTCTGTGTTAAACGACAGCTCCCTCTGCTGGCAGACTCATGGCAGCACCACACATCAGTCACATGAAGAACACTTTCAACACACACATCTGAGTCCACACAAACATTTATCAGACAATTAAAAATTCCTAATTTGAAACTAATTGAGATCTCTTCCCCCCTAAAATAATGATTCACATTAAAAAATTTAAAGAAATGCGACGCAAAGTATTTTAAAACAAATTAAACATTAGCCCAAGTGGCATCACTAAGCTTCCGTATGCAACCCTCTGCGGCTGCTTTTCTCTTTTTTTCTTTTTCTACAGACCTCTTTCGGTCACCGCCCCCAGTGCGAGTCCACTGCACTAAATCCGCAAGTTTAGCGCAAGGCACTCTGGGAACTGTAGTTTTCACCTCAGCGTGAACTCCCGGCGACCCCTCCACGACGCCAGGCTTCGGCCACGTTCGATCTTCAAAAACAAGCGGCAGTCGTTCTTCTACTCATGAGCGGACATGAAACAAGTTGAACGACCTCTTCCAGCTACTCAAAGGATCGAACGCTCCGGAAACGCTTTTCTAAACTAGACAGTGCAACAAGTCTTCGTGACTCCCACTCCTCACGCGGACGAACGGATCCGCCCCACGTGACCCACGCGGCCACAACCGGCTGCTCACGGCCTGAATAGAAAGCGTTGATTCCCCAAAAGTAAGTAATTTGAACCTCAACGTTCGATCACCTCGTCGTGAACTTTAATCAGACGTGTGCGCGCGCCACACGCTCTCCTCGGCCGCCCTCGGACGGGGGAGGGGCCGTAACCCACTGCTCCCGAACCGAGCCGAACCGACCCCCCTTGTCTGCTTAAACTGAAAACGTATCTGTGAACCACTTTTAACCAACCAAATTATTTATTTAAACTTAAACAAGAGTCCTTTATCTCGAGAGACTCCCGTGTACTTTTAGTGCAGTAAATTTGGATATTAGGCCAAATTGTTGTTTTGAGTATTTCACGGTGTCAACTTACCTTTCTGCTTTTTGGGCCCACTGCACTGTCAGTCACGAAGTTCTGCTCGGCTATTCAACAGGTCACCTGGTTCATCACGTCGGCGGTCACCAGAACTGAAGGATTTCAGTCTGTGTGTTCAAATGAGCCAGGCGTCTCTTGAAGCAAATATGATTTATTGAAAAAGATACAGGTTAACAGAATAAGCAGACATCATTTGATCAATATGCATACGATCGGATGATTCGTTGAACAGACCTTTTCGCCCGAAGTCTCATCAAGGAATGCCAGTTCGCTCCTTTGCTGTGAGATACCATAAATTGTTTTGGGCTGCTTCTGCTGTGTGATTGGTCAGGCGAGCTGATAGCGATGGTTGCCACAGCGACTGAGATTTATAGCCGTGCCCAAGGTCTTTCTGCACTGACCTGATCAGATTGTGTGTGCCTCTTTGTTTGAGCATAGTTTAGATTCAAACTAGTTTCCTTCGACATTTATGTTTCTCCTGTGGCACATTTTGTGTCATGAAGTGGCACATTCTGTGTCATGAACTAAGTGTGTTGCATAAACTAAGTGTATGTGTTTATACTAAAGATGTACCTGTTATTTCAGCCAAATTCTGTGTCTGCTTTGCCCTTCCCCCCTGTGGGACGTGTTGGCCTCAGAGAGTTACTTCGAGCTGCAGGTCTGATCAAACTGCACACCGGTAAGAGTCACATGTGCACAGTATAAACATGATTGTATAAAACCTTTGTGATTACATGAAACACAGTTGTGAATGAGTATATATGTTTAAGCATATTAACGTATATAATGGTGATTTATCCTTCACCTGTTAAGCACCTTGGTCAATGCAAGGCATTGTAGGAAGGTGCTATACAAATAAAGTTTATAATTATTATTATTCTTACATACTCTTGATCGATCGAGAGAGAGACACTATCACACACATACAATGCTGTTATTGCATCACTCAGCCCTCTGTGAGCAGCATAACAACAGCAGCATGTCAACAATAATTAGGTTGATCGTCTTCTTTTTATGTGCGAATAGCTATCTTCTGGCTGAATATCAATGAACAGATTGTTCCAGTGTCTGGATGCTTAAAACCCGATCCATTTTGGAATGTAAGATTTTGCTTTGGCTATTTGATGTAACTGATAAAAACTGGTTTTGAATTGAATTGAGAAAGCTCCTCGGATGAAGAGCGAAACATCTTCTGTTACAAATTAAGTCCAGTTGTTTCTGTATTGAACATTTTTTTAGACAAATAGTATAATACTGTGACGTTTTATGCATTTTGGTTTGTTTCCTACTAGGCCTGTATGAATCAACTGTAATAATAATAATAATAATCATTTTATTTAAAAGCGCCTTTCAGGACACCCAAGGACACTTAACAAATTGTGTTCCACTAAGACACTTATTGGAGGTTTGTGACTTTAAAAATCTGAGGGGACTGTCAGCATGTGTAGCTACATCTTCCACCAGCCGTCCCATTATGTAGCAAACCATTTGTTTTTAGCTACATTAGCATTTTGCTCATGTGTGCTCACACAAGAGTGTGAACACGTTTTTAGTAACACACCACGTAACATTCAATAGTCACGTCATACACAGTTTTAAAGTTATGCAGGCTGTTGAAATAGAGCTGACATCATTACACAAAAAAAATAAAAAAAATAAAGGCAAACTTACCGCAACGTGTTTTCTCAAATTTGACGTCGAGTTCATGTAGGCTGAAACATCTACAAGTTTTGGCAGACACAGCTGACAGCGCATGATGTAACTATTCTTTTTAGACGACTGAAAGGTGAACATTGCTCGTGAGGCCAGGGGTGCTCTTACTTCTCTTCGCCAGCTTCTGTCGCCATTCTTTCAGGAACCGTCCGTATGTTTCTCTCTTCAACCGAGTCCAGAATCTCAACGTCACTGGCCTGCGCCGGCTGCGTGGAGAGTTTGTTGTGGTCACGTGACTGGTTGGCTTCACTTGATTGGTTACATGTCAGGTGACAATAAGTAACGCAATAAATTTGCCGCAAATGTTTTTATATATTTTAAACAAAAAGTAACGGTAGCGATCGGCAGAAAGCCCATAGTAACGGAGTAAAAGTTGCGGTTTCCTCCCCTAAAATTTACTCAAGTAAAAGTATAAGTCTTTCACATTTAAACTACTCTCACAAGTACAATTTTCTCAAAAAGTTACTTAAGTAAATGTAACGGAGTAAATGTAACGCGTTCCTACCCACCTCTGGTAATTAACTCTTTTTTCCTTCATTATGGCTCCAAATGTACTGTATGTTTTTTGATAATTATGTAGGGTACTGCGTTAGGATAGGCTAAGTGCGTGGTAACTGTACAGTACCGTACATGTACGTGTATATGGGGCGGCCAGTGTGTATGTGTTTTTCGACTCACGTCGAAATCCGTGTTACGAACGGGCGTAGGAACGGAACTCGTTCGTAAGTCGGGGACCACCTGTATATGAAACTGATCTCAATAATTTTCTTCATCCAGTAGCTAAATCTACACAAGGTATTTACATAAAAAACAAAGTTAATACAAAGGAATTATTTTTTTTACACCTGATGCACACAAAGATAAAAATTACTATCATGGTTTAATTCATTTTCGGTTGATGATGCAAATGTGACAAACATTTTAAAGGTAAAGCACCTGTCTGAATTGTGAATAAAAGAGACCTTTGAACATCCTGCCATAATAATTTACATGAACATGATCTGAACCACCTCGTTTGTAAAACTGATTGCAAAGTAATTTATATTTAATATGGCATTTATATTTGAAATATGTCCATTTATTGATCAAACATAAAAACAATAAATGAGCTTAGATACGACATAGCATGCTCCCGCTGTGAAAAAAAAAAAAGACTTTAACGACTGACTGATGTTGAAGCTGGAATGAAAGCAGTGCTTAGTCCAATCAGCTGCAATCAGCTCTATTGTGAGTATATGATTTTACATGTGCATGCTGCTACAGATGTTGCACGTGTTAACCATCATGTTCCAGATGATTCAAACCTGATCCAAAATTTTCAGTCTGCTCTTTACCTTACCTTTGATCTTAGTCGATATTATTATTGATTTTATTTGATTTTATCACTTGTTTTATTTTGATCTTTGCTTTGTTACACTTTGTAGCACTTTGAGATTTTTATTAATGAAAAGTGCATTATAAATGGAATTCATTATTATTATTATTATTATTTACCTTTTTATGTCTTAGTCATTTTTCTTCTGGAAGACCAAGTTTCAACTTAAGTTTTAACAAATTTGGATTGAAATGGATAAACTGGCAATCTATCAATACCACTGGCACCAAAACAATGTTTGAGCTTGATGCAACATTCAATATTGTTTTGGGAGCGAAACAAACCACCTCATCTTTATTTGTCCAAATATACCACCTGTCAATGTGACCAAACAACATTTGTCTCTTCTGACCATAAGGCTTGAAATGAAGTTTGGAGAGAGATATTTTAGACAGAAGCCTAAGAGTCCTTCCATCCATCCATCCATCCATCTTCTTCCGCTTATCCGGGGTCGGGTCGCGGGGGTAGCAGCCTAAGTAGGGAGGCCCAGACTTCCCTCTCCCCAGCCACTTGGAGCAGCTCCTCCGGGGGAATCCCAAGGCGTTCCCAGGCCAGCCGAGAAACATAGTCCCTCCAGCGTGTCCTGGGTCTTCCTCTGGGTCTCCTCCCGGTGGGACATGCCCGGAACACCTCACCAGGGAGGCGTCCAGGAGGCATCCTAACCAGATGCCCGAGCCACCTCAACTGGCTCCTCTCGATGTGGAGAAGCAGCGGCTCTACTCCGAGTCCCTCCCGGATGACTGAGCTTCTCACCCTATCTCTAAGGGAGAGTCCAGACACCCTGCGGAGAAAACTCATTTCAGCCGCTTGTATCCGAGATCTTGTTCTTTCGGTCACAACCCAAAGCTCATGACCATAGATGAGGGTGGGAACGTAGATCGATCGGTAAATTGAGAGCTTTGCCTTTTGACTCAGCTCTCTCTTCACCACGACAGACCGGTACAGCGCCCGCTTCACTGCGGACGCTGCACCTATCCGCCTATCGATCTCACGCTCCAGTTTTCCCTCATTCGTGAACAAGATCCCGAGATACTTAAACTCCTCCACTTGGGGCAGGACCTCCTCCCCGACCCGGAGAGGGCATGCTACCCTTTTCCGGCTCAAGACCATGGCCTCGGATTTGGAGGAACTGATCCTCATCCCGGCCGCATCACACTCGGCTGCAAACCGCTCCAGTGAAAGTTGTAAATCACGAACTGATGAAGCCAGTAGGACCACATCATCTGCAAAAAACAGAGAAGCGATTCTAAGGTCACCAAAACGGATCCTCTCAACACCTTGGCTGCGCCTAGAAATTCTGTCCATAAAAGTTATGAACAGAATCGGTGACAAAGGGCAACCTTGGCGGAGTCCAACTCTCACCGGAAACGAGCCTGACTTACTGCCGGCAATGCGGACCAAGCTCTGACACCGGTCGTACAGGGACCTAACAGCCCTTATCAAAGGGCCTGGTACCCCATACTCCCGGAGTACCCCCCACAGAACCCCCCGAGGGACGCGGTCGAATGCCTTCTCCAAGTCCACAAAGCACATGTAAACTGGTTGGGCAAACTCCCACGCACCCTCCAGGACCCTGTTGAGGGTGTAGAGCTGGTCCAGTGTTCCACGACCAGCACGAAAACCACACTGCTCCTCCTGAATCCGAGGTTCGACTATCCGACGGACCCTCCTCTCCAGAACCCCTGAATAGACCTTACCAGGGAGGCTTAAGAGTGTGATCCCCCTATAGTTGGAACACACCCTACGGTCCCCCTTTTTGAATAGGGGAACCACCACCCCAGTCTGCCAATCCAAGGGAACTGCCCCCGATGTCCACGCGATATTGCAGAGTCGCGTAAGCCAACACAACCCTACAACATCCAGAGCCCTAAGGAACTCCGGGCGAATCTCATCCACCCCCGGAGCCTTGCCACCGCGGAGCTTTTTAACCACCTCGGCGACCTCAGCACCAGAGATCGGAGAACCCGACCCAAAGTCCCCAGGCTCCGCTTCCTCAGTGGAAGACGTGCCAGTAGGATTGAGGAGGTCTTCGAAGTATTCCGCCCACCGACTCACAACATCCCGAGTTGAGGTCAGCAGCACGCCACCCCCACCATAAATGGTGTTGGTCGCGTACCTCTTTCCCCCCCTGAGACGCCGGATGGTGGACCAGAATCGCCTCGAAGCCGTACGGAAGTCATTCTCCATGGCCTCTCCGAACTCCTCCCACGCCCGAGTTTTTGCCTCAGCAACCACCCGAGCCGCATGCCGCTTGGACTGCCGGTACCTATCAGCTGCTTCCGGGGTCCCACAAGCCAAAAAGGCCCAATAGGACTCCTTCTTCAGCCTGACAGCATCCCTCACTGCCGGTGTCCACCACCGGGTTCGAGGGTTGCCACCACGACAGGCACCAACAACCTTGCGGCCACAGCTCCGATAAGCTGCCTCGACAATAGAGGCGCGGAACATGGCCCACTCGGACTCCATGTCCCCCGCCTCCCTCGGAACGTGTTCAAAGCTCTCCCGGAGGTGGGAGTTAAAGCTCCGTCTTACGGGAGACTCTGCCAGACGTTCCCAGCAGACCCTCACAATACGTTTGGGTCTGCCAGGTCTGACCGGCATCCTCCCCCACCATCGGAGCCAACTCACCACCAGGTAGTGGTCAGTTGACAGCTCCGCCCCTCTCTTCACCCGAGTGTCCAAGACATGCGGCCGCAGATCAGATGAGACGACAACAAAGTCGATCATCGAACTGCGACCTAGGGTGTCCTGGTGCCAAGAGCACATATGGACACCCTTATGCTTAAACATGGTGTTCGTTATGGACAATCCATGACGAGCACAGAAGTCCAATAACAGAACACCACTCTGGTTCAGATCAGGGGGGCCGTTCCTCCCAACCACACCCCTCCAGGTCTCACTGTCATTGCCCACGTGAGCGTTGAAGTCCCCCAGTAGAACAAGGGAGTCCCCAGGAGGCGCACTCTCCAATACCCCCTCCAAGGACTCCAAAAAGGGTGGGTAGTCTGAGCTGCCGTTTGGCGCATAGGCACAAACAACAGTCAGAGCCCGTCCCCCCACACGTAGGCGAAGGGAGGCTACCCTCTCGTTCACCGGGGTGAACCCCAACGTACAGGCACCAAGATGGGGGGCAACAAGTATGCCCACTCCTGCTCGGCGCCTCTCACCAGCCTCAGAGTCCTTGATTTTATTAAACTTTTTATGTAATACAAGCTTTTCCATTACTGTAAGACAGTGGTGTCAAAAGTATTCACATTCATTACTCAAGTAGAAGTATAGATACTGCTGGGATTTAAAATTACTTCTGTAGAAGAAGAAGTATCAACTCTAGGAATCAAAATCAGTTTTATTACGATTACTCACAGATCTGAGATCTGTGAGTAATCGTAATAAAACTGATTTTATGTAGGTGCAATTATGTAGGCTGTACCGAAGTCAAGCTTAAGCAGACAGTATAGCTGTCCGTTGTGTTCAGCGCCGCTGGACTCGCGTGTGCTACGCACCGGCAGTTCATTTATACTCTGTGCAAGCGCAGCTCTCTGGAGTGCAGGCTCCAGCAGCTGCAGCCGGGCGGAGCGTTTACCTACAGGACAAATTGAGGTTGCTGATTGGTCATTTGCTGACACGCGAGGCAGCATATCAATGCGCGCGCGTAGGCGTAGTAAAATTTGCGCTTGGCGCGTTCACGCCCGCGATCAAAGGCTTTTGCCGCGGCGCTCACACGGCGCTGACACGTCGTGTCGCGGCGCTCGGATTAACGTGCAGCTATACTGGGGCCTTTAGTTGTTTTGGTCGCGGCTGGGGGGGGTCCTCCTGTCGCAGACAGTGCAGCTCTTTGCTTTGATCTGACCCGGAGAGGCTCTCCTGGCTCCATTGTAACTGAACTGCAGTAAGTGAATCTCCTCCTCGCAGCTCCGTGTAAGCGCACCTCAGTCCAGTCTGTTTACGTTCCTGTCATGCACGCATGCGCTACATGGTGTCGCATCTTTTTTTTAATCACTCCTCGGCCGAGACGAAAATTACAGTACTACAGAAAATGACAAAAAAGTAACGCATAATAATTTGGAGTAAGTAACTTTAATCTGATTACTGGATTTTGAAATAGCAACGCATTAGATTACACGTTACTGAAAAAAGTGGTCCGACCAAAGTAACGCGTTACTGACATCACTGCCCACAGGCACCCTAGATAGCAACTCTCTGCTCCACACAAGCCGTTTTCGCATTGCACGGCCCTCAAAGGCCCGGCCCGCCCCTGGTTGGCCCAGAGCCCGGTCTGGCCCGCCCCCGCTCATTACGCATTGGCCGCAGAGCCGCCTTGAAGTGGGTGGGAAGTTCTCTGGAAGTGGGTGGGGTGTTCTCTTCACGTGGGTGGAGTGTTCTTGTGTGCGCGCTTACAGTGTTTTAAGAGAGGAGACGCCGCTAAAAAATATTTGTTAGCTGAATATATATATTAGTGTTTCTGAGTTTAATTTTTGTTAATAACTGATTACAAATCAGCTTATGTTAGAACGTAAATAACACGAAGCGCGCACCCATTTCCGCCTTTCAGCGCGACCTGAATGTCATTAAAATATAACTAATATTGTCTAACTCTTGCGCGCAGCCAGGGTTTTAAAATATAACTAATAATCTCTAACTCCTACGTGTAGCCAGAATGTTAAGAGGGGTGATTCCTTTATAGGTAAAGTGGACTCCTAAAAAACCAATCTGCTGCCGTGGCTCAGAGGGATCGCGCTTGGCTTTTCCACTCTACATTTTATCTTGACCCGGGGAAGCGGGTTCGCTTCCCACCTGGTACAAGTTATTTTACGTTTGTCTTTTATTGGAGTAAATAAAAAGGAGTTTGTTTGGTTAACACAACTCCTTTTTATTTACTCCAATAAAAGACAAATGTAAAATAACTTGTACCGGGTCAAGATAAAATGTAGAGTGGAAAAGCCAAGCGCGATCCCTCTGAGCCACGGCGGCAGATTGGTATTTTAGGAGTCCACTTTACCTATAAAGGAATCACCCCTCTTAACATTCTAGCTACGCATATAGGAGTTAGAGATTATTAGTTATATTTTAAAACCCTGGCTGCGCGCAATAGTTAGACAATATTAGTTATATTTTAATGACATTCAGGTCGCGCTGAAAGGCGGAAATGGGTGCGCGCTTCGTGTTATTTACGTTCTAACATAAGCTGATTTGTAATCAGTTATTAACAAAAATTAAACTCAGAAACACTAATATATATATTCAGCTAACAAATATTTTTTAGGGGTTTCTGTAGTTAAATTTTAATGAAATTCAGCTAGCGCTGAGGTTGTTGTTAGAACGAGTCCAGCCCCTGCTGCAAACAACAAATCAAATGTGAGCAGTCCATGACGTCAAACTGGGCCCGGGAGCTCGGCCCGATCAGAACCACGGTGGAGATGGTTCCAAAACGAGGGCGGACCCGGGGCGGAAAAGGAAAATGCGAACATGCCGAACCCGGGATAGAAGGCGGGGCGGGCCGGGCCGTTGAGGGCCGTGCAATGCAAAAACAGCTACAGAGGGCTGTGGTAGCTCCGTGGTTTGTGGTTGTGGCAGGAAGAGCATCTGGCATGAAATCAATTGCTAACTCTTCATGCAAGTTAGCTCGTTATGGCGACCTGAAGAAGGAAGCAGCCGAAAGAAGAAAAAAAAGTTTGTGTATGTTTGTAGCTAGGAATCATCCTTAACACATTCTCTGAGTGATAGCACAATATTTAATAATAATAATAATAATAATAATGTATTTTCCTGTCATCTGCGTATGTTTCCCATACACAGACGAAATTCGTCTCTGCATTTAACCCAACCACCTACCAGGTGGTGCAGTGAGCAGCCCGAAAGCGCCCGGGGAGCTGGAGAAATAGGTGTGCACTCATAAGCCGTTTACGCATTGGCCAGCCCTCCCCGGCTCTCCCAGCTTCTAACCCGGGTTCGGCGTCTTCGCATTTACCTTTTCCGCCCGGGATCCACCCTTGTTCTGGAACCATGTCCACCGTGGTTCTATCGGGCCCGGCCCTGACGGACCCAGTTTCACGTCATGTACTGCTCACATTTGATTCGTTGTTTGCAGCAGGGGCGGGACTCATTCAAACAACCTCAGCGCGAGGGTTGAATTTCATTCATATTTAACTACAGAAACCCCTAAAACAATTGTTAACTGAATTAGTATTTCTGAGTTAAATTTTTGTTAATAACTGATCACAAATCAGCTTATGTTACAACGTAAATAACAACGAAGCGCGGACCCATTTCCGCCTTTCAGCGCGGCTTGAATGTCATTAAAATATAACTAATGTTGTCTAACTGTTGCGCGCAGCCAGGGTTTTAAAATATGACTAATAATCTCTAACTCCTTTGCGTATCTAGAATGTCAAGAGTGGTGATTCCTTCATAAGCAACGTGAACTCCTAAAAAAAACAATCCGCCACTGTGGCTTACGGCGTTAATGCTGTTGTGTCTTAACCAGACGAAGCGGGTTCGCGTCCCACCTGGGACAATGTTTTTTTTTTACGTTTGTCTTTTATTGGAGTAAATAAAAAGGAGTTTTGTTAAGCATTTTACCAAACAAACTCCTTTTTATCTACCAAACAAACTCCTTTTTATTTACTCCAATAAAAGACAAACGTAAAAAAAAATATTGTCCCAGGTGGGACTGTTGTGTTCAGAAAACACAGTGTTTAGTGTGTTTGTTGGGTCTGTGATGGTGTGCTCTGTTTGTTACGACATGTTACTGTGCCTTTAAGAGATGCTTTACGGCATGGGTAAATGTGTGTGTGTGGGGGGTTTGGAGTTCAGTAAAGTTTGGTGCACGAAGCGACACGGTGTGGTTATTGAGTTCCCGCGGACACTACATTTTGGCAGACGAGGATGTCCGGACTCACGTTACCACCACCGCCACCTTTCCTGCCTGTCCCCGGCGACCCAGCTGTCCCGTGGGACAGATGGCGAGCTGCGTTCGAGGACTACTTGCTGGCTTTGGGACACACTGAACTGGTGGAAGCGAGGAAGTGCGCGCTCCTCCGCCATTTTGGCAGACGAGGATGTCCGGACTCGCGTTACCACCACCGCCACCTTTCCTCCCTGTCCCCGGCGACCCAGCTGTCCCGTGGGACAGATGGCTGACGGCGTTTGAGGACTACTTGCTGGCTTTGGGACACACTGAACTGGCGGAAGCGAGGAAGTGCGCGCTCCTCCGCCATTGTCTGGGCCAGGAGGGTCAGAGAATCCTCGCCACGCTCACGTTAGCGGACAATAAATACGCCACGGCCACAGCTGCACTGAGGACTCATTTCAGCTCCGGGCGGAGCCGGCGGATGAACCGCTTCGAGTTTCGTCAGAGGAAGCAGCGACCGGGTGAGTCTGTAGCCAACTACGTCTCAGCACTACGAGAGCTGGCTAGACTCTGTGACTTTGGGGCGATAGAAGAGGGACTCATAGTTGATCAGCTGATAGAAAAGACGTCGTGTGACCAACTGAGGGAGAGACTGTTATTAGAACCAGACTCCATGACGCTGGCGGACGCTCTGGTTATTGGAAAGCAGCTTGAAACAGCACTAACAGAGGCGCGAAAATTCTCCCGCGCGGCGCACGAACCAGTGACGTCATCAACACCGGCCGTTTATCACACAGAGGAGGGGGCTGACTGGCCGAGTGGCAGCTGGGATGTGCAGAGAGTGGACAGGGGGGCCAGTAGGAGGGGGGCCAGGAGCTGTGGTAACTGTGGCTCCACTAACCATGCAACTAGAGACCAGTCATGTCCTGCACATGGGAAACTTTGTCATAAATGCGATAAACTGAATCATTTTGCACGCTGCTGCCGCTCCTCTTCTGCTCGCCAGGATACTACTGTGGTTCCCATTAACACTGTACAGACTCTGCAGCCGTCGTTCAAGCTCTGCACATGTCGCGTGGGTGCAGCTCACGTCCCGCTCCTTGTGGACACAGGGGCCAAAGTGTCAATTTTGAATAAAAGCACGTATGATCGTTTCTTCAGCCGTACACCCCTGGAAGCAGCCACTACAACCCTGTTGGGCTACGGTCACTCTCCCATCGACACTCTGGGCGTGGTCCGCCTCCCTGTCCAGTATGATCAGCAATTTACGCCTGACGCCAAATTCTGCATCACCCGGAAGGGAGCTAACATTATGGGCCTAGACTTGTTCCTCGCCCTGGGCTTTGCTGTGAGTGAGCCTGCCACAGCCCCTCTCACCCCAACCTTTTGGCCACCTTCACCTTGGGAACATATTCAGGTCGACATCTGTGGGGAACTTCAGGGGGCACCTGCACACGCTCGCTACCTGCTGGTTGTTCATGATCTTCACTCGAAGTGGCCTGAGGTTTGTCAACTGAGCTCCATCACTGCACACACCATCATAGACTGCCTGGACAACCTGTTTGGACGCTGGGGCCTTCCCAGTGTTGTTACGACGGATAATGGGGCCCAGTTCACCTCAGCAGAGTTCACAGAGTTCCTCACACTACGCTCCATCAGGCACATCAGGACAGCAGTTTATCACCCAGAGAGCAATGGTGGTGTGGAACGACTCAATGAAACTCTCAAAAATGGACTCAGAGCCTGTCTGGAGGAGGGGAGAACATACAGCGACGCTCTCAACCAAACCCTCTTGACCATCCGGGCATCCAAGCATCCCACCACAGGAGTTTCACCGGCGATGCTGATGATCGGGCGCGAACTGAAGCAACCCCTGGACTGTCTGAGAGCTGAGCCAGCTCCTGCACGCGGGAGCCCAGAGCTCCAGAACGCCAGAGCTCAGGTGAAGGGTTCGCAGGCCCGGATGAAAGAGAGGTTTGATGCCACGCACCGAGTGCAGACCCCCTCACTGGCTGCAGGGGATTGGTTTGATGCCACGCACCGAGTGCAGACCCCCTCACTGGCTGCAGGGGATTGGGTCAGGATCAAACGGCGTCATCGGAGAAATAAACTGAAATCATTCTGGTCAGAGCCACTGCGGGTGATTAAGCAATTGGGGCCGGCCACATACAGACTGGAAAATGGGAGTCGTTGGCACGCAAACCGTCTGCACAGGGTCATCGCCCCACCAGCATCTGTTTCACCGCTGACCCCAGCAACGGCGCTGGGTTGGCAGCCTAGGCCAATGACTTTTCGGGTGGGGGATACTCCACCAGCTTTGCCCGACTCCACTCAGCAGCCAGCATGGCCCCAGAGTCTGAGGGCCCCGCCTGTCTGGCTTGGGGACTATGTGACAGGGTGATTGTGTTACTGAAGATCTGTTAATCTGTGTTTTATTGAGTCCAGATTAATCTGCTAATCTTTGCAAAGTGTTATGTTTTCAAGGGGGGTGAAGGGGGGAAAATGTTGTGTTCAGAAAACACAGTGTTTAGTGTGTTTGTTGGGTCTGTGATGGTGTGCTCTGTTTGTTACGACATGTTACTGTGCCTTTAAGAGATGCTTTACGGCATGGGTAAATGTGTGTGTGTGGGGGGTTTGGAGTTCAGTAAAGTTTGGTGCACGAAGCGACACGGTGTGGTTATTGAGTTCCCGCGGACGCTACAGTCACAACTCCACGTATCCCAAATGATTGGGAATCTACCCCAACATACATTGGACCGTATCGATGCTAGCCTGATCGGACTGATACTTGACTTAGTTTCTACCTTCAGTCCGTCACTCTTGTGTAAGCAGGAAGCAGCAAGATCAACTGTGAACACTGGACAAAACATGCGTAGCAGATGATAACTTAGTTGGCTCTGATTCCTCAGCAACTTCAGAATCATTAAACTCTGCTAACATGTGTAGCATCCATATTTACATCTGTAATCACAGAGCGTTGTGTGAAACGTCACGTCTTCTTCTAGAATAACAACAGGAACAATGGTAGCCAGCCCAGCAGAGTGCTGTTTGTGCTGCTCCCCTTTTTCGAACATGTAGGATCCTCCTTGGTCCAAACCCTCGATGTGGTCACCATTTTGGACGCACAGTTGTCCCTCGCTATATCGCAGTTCATTTCTTGTGGCTTCACTGTATTGTGGGTTTTTAAACCCAGTTTGTTTATATTGTGTGTACTGTACACTCTGTAGTAAAGTACATTCATCTCATCGTCATCATGGTCGCCGTCAAAGTGTTTAAGAGCATGTGAAGTGTTTATGAGGGTGTGGGAAGGTTTTATAAAGTCTTAAACCTGTATAAATAAATAAATATAACGCTGCTACTTTGCAGATTTTCACCTAATGCATGGATCTCTGGAACGTAATGATGGATCACTGTAACTGTTTTCATGGTCGAGACCGAAACGTCAGTGCGTGCCATTGAAACACAAAAGTCACAGCGCCATCTAGTGAGCTGGAATGGGAATTACAGTGAATAGACCATATGCCACGGACTCCCATTCCAGCACTTCCGCTTCATTACCCGGGCAGCGCACTTCCGGTTAGCAGAAATGACACGTACATAAATGAGTAAATACAATTAATAAAACATCTACATACACACCAATAATAACTCTATACATATATAAATCTATATAAATCCATAGCGACGTTTCCCCTTCGGATAGCCACGATCCGTTGTCGCCCTAACCCCCCCTCAGCGGGGGGACGGAACAGCTGTACCCACCGGTGGGTGGACACAACGGAACTCACTTGTAGTGCCGGTAGCTCGCAGCCGCTTCCCGTTTCGGGTCGTTGTCATGGTCTGCTACTAGGAGCTAACGCTAATAACAACGGCAGTGGATAGGACCCGGAAGTGGCGGACATGGGTTGTATTTTAACGGAAGTACGTCACCTCCACCCGCAGCATATACAGGTAATCCCCGACTTCCGAGGGGCCGACCTACGAGGTCCCGGATTTACGAGGTTATCATATTTAATAAAAATATGAAATAAAAAAAATAAATTTTTGTGTGTTTAAATGTTCTTAAATTCATGTGTACAGCACAGTGTTGCAGCTGTGGTTGTTTTAAAGGCTTTATAAATAATAATAATTATAAAAATAATAATTTTTATTCATAATTGCGCAACTTCCAGCCGTTTCCGGGAATGCCGCGTGACCTCCAACCTCCATTTTACGACGATATTGATCCTGCCAGCCAGCTTTGTGTGAATCCGATTCCTGCGCTCGGATACATGATCTGGAGCTGAACGGTGGTTTTGTGGAGAACAGATGGACGAAGGAAAACGACACTGTTGGCTGCGTGAAGCAGCAGACAGCAGCGAGCCGGACCGGAGTAGCAACGAGCTAACATTAGCCACGTGGCTCCAGCCGACAGCCGGCTTTGTGCGATCAGAGGTTCCTGGAGCTCGCCGCGATGTCTGCCTGGCAGACGAAGATATCGGGGACACCGAGCTAACTTGGAGAAACAAAGCCGACAGCCTTTTTGGAGGGGCTAAGCTAACAGGTGCAGCTAATGCCCAACAGCAACCACGGAGTTGGAGGGGCTAGGCTAACAGGTGTGCAGCTAACGGCGGCGCGTGCAGACGGCTTTCGGTAAGTTATTAAAAAAATTTCTGTCTCCAAATGTATGAAGTTAACATACTAACAGTCCTTCCTGTAAAGGGTTTGGACTGCGTGGTGCTACAGAAAGCTGGGGAGCTCGGACGTAACGCAGTGGAGCTAATGCAGCGGAGCGGAGGCAAACAGCTGCGCCTCAAAGTAAGAAATTAATTTTTTATATTTTTACAAATGTTTTAAAGTGTTTTAAAGTGTTAGGATAGTTGAAATGCTTGGTAACTGTTCATTACAGCACATGTACGTGTTCAGTGGTGGCTCGTGTGGTATATATACCTATATACAGGTAGTCCCCGATTTACGAGATTTTCGTCTTACGAGATAGTCGGAGGAATGGAACTCGCTCGTAAGTCGGGGATTACCTGTAGTCTATTCAACGAGTGCGGGATCATCATAAACATGTAACTTTTGCACAATCAACATGATAAAACGCGAACAACTCCAGACATACCGGTACATATCAGAGTCAGAGAGTCAGAGAGTCTTTATTGTCATTTGCACCGCATGTAGTACATGTGATGAAAACGAGATTATGTACACAGGGTTCCAGTTACATTCAACAACAAATGCAAGAGAAAAACAGTAATAACATCTAGGATTAACTAAGAAAAACATCAACTAGTAATACACTAAGCCCTAATGTAGTAGAAAAACATCATTATAAACAGCAGCACGAACATGAGTCTTTATGAGCAGATGGTCACAAATGAACACAGCAACAAGAAAACAGATCAGCATCTTGTATGTAAACAAGTTTATCAGAGACAACACTTCTGCTAATACAGTATAGCTCAGATAATATGTTGAGTAAGATGCACACTAAAATAAATAATCTTTATCTAAAGAGGATTAATTATTGTTAATTTGAAAAAAACCGTGTCAGATTTAAATTCATATATAGAAGAAATAAACAGCTACATTAAATTTTAGCTTAACATCTGTGTGAGTTGCGTCTGTTGGTTGTGGCGACCATCTTGAATTAGACTGAGTCCAAAAAGAAATCATTCAGATCTCTGAGTTTATTCTGCCCAGTTCAAGGTGAAAGCAGCCCGTTAGCTGCGAGTCGTTAGAAAACATGTTTCTGACCCGTTCCTCTCTGGCCGGGCCGAGGCCTCGGTTGCAACAGCTGAGTTTATCTCTCCTAATGAGAGACTCTGCAGCGAGCCACACTCCATTACGCAAGAGCTGGATGATAAATGACATCGCCTTCCACGACCCCAGGGGAAGTTTAATTAATCAGAGGCTGGACGTGGCCGCCATTAGTCGAAGAAACAAGCGGCCGGGGCAGCCCTGGACACGTTCTCACTCCCACACATTGTTGTTTGCTCTCCAGCCAGCTCACCTTGAAGCCAGGTGTGAAAACACACAAGAACAGACGGAAGGACGGACGTCTTCAGGACCTCGTGGGCGCTGCTACCAAGACTCTGACTTTTAATTTATAATTTGTACAGTCGGTGTAAAATATTAATAACGGAGTCTTGCGGATTAAAAGAACAGCAGCAGCTCTCAGGTTGGACATCAGAAGCGATTTTAAACGCCCGAGTCTCGATCAGGCAGAATGCTGAGTCAGCGTTCACGCTGCAGTTTTCCTGTTTTTTATTTTGGAATCTTAACTACTTCCACATACTTTGTGCTATTTTCACCATTCATATATCAAAATGCTCAGCTCATTCGAGAGATGGGAGCTATAACTTTTGGATTGTTGCAATTTTTACATTTTTTTTTTTTTACATTTAGTTTAGTTTACTAATATTTTCCCATGTAAAAATATATTTTATATTGTGTAAAGCAGTGTTTTTCAACCTTTTTTGAGCCAAGGCACAGTGTTTTCATTGAAAAAAATCCCGAGGCACACCACCAACCAAAATTGTAAACATAGATACACTGTATCCTTCTATATTAAATATATAGTCATTCTTATCAAAGTGTCTTGAATAGGCATGAAATAAACACAAAAATGTATTTTTATTATATTTTATATTTCTTATTTCAAATTGCACTTAACATGTCTTCAAAAATACACCCGAACAGTACCACAACAATGTGGTCTTAAATTTAAAGAGGTTGTAGAAAGGGGGGGTTGATAATTTCAAAGGCACACCTGACGATCACTCGCGGCACACTAGTGTACCTAGGCACAGTGGTTGAAAAACACTGGTGTAAAGTATTCTGCTATTCTGCTTCAGCATACTGGCTCTTGTTGCTCTACACTACCGGTACTTTTAGCTATCCTTTTGGTACTTTTAACTAGCATATTACTACTTTTAGATTTGGCTACTTTTAGCTAACATTTTCTAAGGTTAGCTTTTCCCTAAATTGAGCTGTTTTAGCTTTTTGTTACCCTTTTGCTACATTTACCGGTAACTTCTATACAGTACAGTACTTTTGTCTTTGGGACGTGTTTTTGCTACTTTAGCTTTTAGATATTATTTTGCTGCTGAAGCATTCATCTACCCTTCTTGCTACTTTTAGCTCCGTGTAAACGTTGCATTATTTTTAACTTTAAACGAAGTGTTTGCTACCGTATTTTTTGGACTATAAGGCGCACTGGATTATAAGGCACATTAAGCGAAACAGAACAGTCAGATAAGTTAAACTTTATTCAACGCATTCACAATAACCACATAAAATCTGTTTGAGGTCAGTAAACACAACCAGAATGAATACATAAGGTGCACCTGATTATAAGGCTCACTGCCGATTTTTGAGAAAATTAAAGGATATTAAGTGAAACTTATACAGTAGTCTGAAAAAATATGGTACTTCTACTTTGCCTTTTGATGTTTTAGCTCGTTTGCTTCATTTAACTTCCAACTAACTCTTTTAGCTATGAGTTAGCTTTCAGCTGTGTTTTTGCTATTTCAGCTTTTAGCTACTCTTACACTACTTTAGCTAGGCTTTTGCTACTGTTAATTATTGCTAATGTTCTGCTTCCCTTAGCTTTTAGCTAGTGTTCTTTTTATTTAGTTTTTAACACCCCAGTTCCAGGTTTTTCACCGAAAAGAATAGTTTCTGGAGTTTCCTTCCTTGTTTAATATATTTCATACATTTTTGTAGGAACACAGAACACAACTGGTGTTAGTAAAATATTATTCCTCTAACTTGCTGCCCAGACTTTCCATCAGTTGGACTCTGATGCAGATTCTGATGTGTCATGTTTGAACGCAGCAGCGACGATAAACTGATCATCTTTAAAAACCGGAGTGATGCGTTTCCCTCTGGAGACATGTCGTTCTCTGCTGTATAAATGATTATGGGTACAACTTCCTGTCAGACAGGAAGTAGCAGTAATCATTGGTTAACCATGGTAGTGGCGATGGAGGACTTTAAGGCTTTGGCTTCTAAACTGAGGGCAATGTTATCCAAATCTGACCTGGAGATGATTATCCATGTTTTTATCTCTTCTCGTTTAGATTACTGTAATTCCCTTTTTACTTGTTTTAATAAGTCTGCTGTCGCTCGTGTCCAGTTGGTCCAGAACGCTGCTGCGAGGCTTTTAACAGGAACTAATAGAAGGTCTCACATCACACCGGTTTTATATGATCTACATTGGCTCCCTGTTGAATTTAGAATTCATTTTAAAATTTTGGTATTAACTTTTAGAGCGTTAAATGGACAGGCCCCCCAGTACATCACAGAAATGCTGATCCCCTATTCTCCAGCCCGCACCCTTCGTTCTTCAGCACTGAACCTTCTAAAGGTCCCTAAGACCCAGTTTAAAACTCGGGGTGACCTTTCCTTTCAGGCCGTAGCCCCCCGCCTGTGGAATGCCCTGACCCTGCTCTTCGTGTGACCGTCTCTGTTGATTCCTTTAAAACGCAGCTTAAGACACTTTTATTCAGACAAGCTTTTAGTTAAATGTTTTTATTTAGTGTTTTTATCAGCTGTTCTGGTTTTTATCAGCTGTTTTTATTGTTTTGATTAATCAGTTGTTATCACTGTATTTCTTTTGTCTAATTTAATCTTTTATTTTGTATCCTGTACAGCACTTTGTGATTTTATCTATGATAAGTGCTATATAAATAAAATTTACTTACTTACCATATTTTCTGGAATATAGGTCGCACCGGAATATAGGTCGCTTTGGCCAATTATTGCCAAAAAATTGGAAAAATCCATAAACGGGTCACACCTAAATACAGTATAGGTCACACCTACATCACGTCCTATAGCAGCGAACAGACCTGCATACCAGTATTTTAATTTCAGCAGGATAAACACCTAAAGAAATATATTTGTTAGCTGACATTATTGTAAGAGCCATAAATAGGTCACACCTAAATATAGGTCGCAGGGCATGCAAAATAGACAAAAAGCCGCAACCTATATTCCGGAAAATACTTGGCTGGTGTCTGTGTCTGCTTTAAATAAAATTTTGTCCCACCTCTTTTAACAAAACCTGACCAATCTTATCAATGAAGTAGCTAAATACTGTATGCTAGTAGATTACGTAATCTGCTGCCACTTCTTCAGCTCATCCTCAGCAGGCAGCTGTTTATATGACCCGTTTGAGCCCTGACAGGTGGTGTTCCCACATGTTTAAATTTAATCCACAGCTCTTGAAGAAACTCCATTAGCTTGTACTTTTTGCACACAAACCCTCATTCTGGTCCACGCCAGAAGTTGCACCCATAATTCACACAAGGCAGCATGGGGGCCAGGAATAAGGTGGATAAGGAAATCTGCGACCGGATGTCATCATGTGCATTTATTTACTTACAAAAACAGCGGCTATGACTAAAAATAGGTCAGACGTTTCCAAAAGTGGCATCTGATTGTGTCGGAACACTGAGCTCTGTCTTCATGGCGCCACGCTGGATGCCCAGTACGTATTCAGTCCTGACAGTCACCTGACTTATTATTTCTCTTTTCTTTCATGTTTAACGACGGTTTTTGATTTCTACATAAATGTCATCTTGTGATTTATGCTATAATATATATAGTGGGAGTGGTGGCGCAGAGGTTAAGAAGGTGAGCTTGTGATCGGAAGATCGCCGGTTCAAGCCCCGGTACCGACAACATTAAAAAAAATGTGTATGGGATAAGTGAAGCAGTCACACTTGTCTCCACCCTCATCTGCCCCACTCTGGGCCCTTGAGCAAGGCCCTTAACCCACACCATTTGCTCCCCTGGGAACCCTAGATATCAGTTCTCTGATCCACACAGAGGGTTGTGGTGGTGGTCGTGGTTGTGTCAAGAGGGGCATCCGGCGTAAAAACAATTGCCAAGTCTTTGTGCAACTAGTTCGCTGTGGTGACCCCTGACGAAGGGAGAAGCCAAAAGAAGAAGAATGAAAGAAGAATATACAGGTGGTCCCTGACTTACGACGGAGTTCTGTTCCTACGCTGCGTCGTAACTCGAAAATCGTTATTAAGTCGGAAAATACGTCCAAACGGCACCTCACACGTACGTGCTGTATTTTACCAAGCACTTAGCCTATCCTAACACAGTACCCTACAAAATTATCAAAAAACACATACATTCAGAGCCATAATGAAGGAAAAAAAGAGTTAATAACCTACTGGGAGCTGGTGAAGCCTTCCTTCGCCTGTTAGCATGTTAGCTCGTTGCTAAGCTGTAGCCTCTCTGCCTCGTAAACCTCCGGTCCAAACAAAGGTCTCCTGTACTTTTCCATGCGCGGTCCAAAGTTTTACAGTGAGGTCTGTTAGCATGTTAGCCCCTCCTAAGCTCCTCTGCCCCGGTCTGCCTGTAAACAATGAGGTCTTCTGTAATTTTCAGCTGTAATCCTCCGCCTGTGGCTGCTAAGGTACACTCTCCCCCCTCCCTCCTGTAAATTTCCGCCTCCGCTGAGTTTCGGTACCGTATTTTTTGGTGTAAAGGCGCATAAACCGTGTAACTCGAAACAATGCTTTTCAATGGGAGGGCGTTCGTAACCCCGAAACGTCATAAGTCGAGGCCGTCGTAAGTCGAGGACTACCTGTATATTATTTTGGCAATTTTTGGGTATACCTTGAGTACACAGTTATTTCTTTCCACCTCATGTACCACATGTCATGCGAACGACAATAAAGAACCTTGAACCTTGATTCATCCATATGTCAGCCGAGTGCTTTGTTTACATTCAGCGCGGACCTGCATTTCAGGGTTGAACATCAATACAAATGCAGAAACTACTGGACTTTTTTTTTTTTTAAATGACATCATTTCGTATAGTTTTACTTCATATTTTCTGCCTTTAACGTTCCTGTAAGTTCTGCTTTGAAACGTGTCTGAGGACGTCAGTTCAATGTGATGCTACATTTGTTACAAGCTGCTTTTGAGCCACATTTGACACCAGATGAATGCATTTCACTCAGATTATTTTCAGAATAACCATCATGGATGTGAGGTGTTCCGTCATTACAGTACGTTCCTGAATAAACTGATGAACGGGCTGAAAGTGAGCAGGACTGCAGCTGAAGCGTGACGTCCAGCCTCTGTGTGGCAGTGCGCCCTGCTCAGTTCCTCTTTCTGCACCGACAGCCCTCCCGGCTCCTCCGGTTTGTCTCATCTGCTCTCTGCATGCTGAGCATCTTCCAATCTGGCCACGAGCGATGGACAGACTTGCTCTCTCTGTGTCAGCTCTCCTCAGGATTGTCAGAAGTCTTCTGTCAAATCCCCCTCCTGGCTAGCCCTGCAGGCTCTGAGGAAATTAACCAGAAGGAGAGGCTGAGGAGGGCCGGCGCTCTTCATGCTGCAACACTTTTACTTTTTCACAGAAAAAACACCCCCGGTGAGCTCTGCCAGTGGTCATTTTATTCAGTGGGAATATGAGGAGCGGCTGAGACGTGCAAAATAGGGAAGAGGAGTTCTTTTTGTGGCTCTCAGGCACCAGATTCCTTTATTTTTTTGGTCTTGGTGCCTGAGAACTGAAACAAAAATATATGAAAGTTCTCATCAGGTCTCCCCTTAACATTTCAGATTCCTGAACTGAATAGCAAAATTAAAAGTTATTAAATAAAAGTAAAAGCTTATTCCACACCCTGACTAACAGAAACCTACCTGCTGGCTGACTTTAAATGGATTCAAGATGGAGGAAAACCTTGAGTCTTGGGGGTCGGGTCTCTGATACTTCGCGGTCACTATTGAATGTTCTATTGGAGAAGTCTTATGCACTTATGCATGCTCACAACCACACACGGATAGATGCAGGGATGTATATGAGGTATAGTACAGGTGGTCCCCGACTTACGAGCGAGTTCCGTACCTCCGTAAGTCCGTACAGACCTTTATATAACACAGGAGCCGACACTGAACACGTACATATAGGTAATGAAGTTACCAAGCGCTTCGGCTATCCTAACACACCCTATAATGTAATTAAAAAAAAACTGTACTTTACAGGTACAGTACAAAACAGATAAATAAAAATATAATTTCTTACTTTGAGCTGATCAAGCTTGTCTCGTCTGTTAGCACGTCCGAGCACGTCGGGGCTCCATACATTCTGCTGCTCTAACGCGGTCCAAACTGTTTAGAGGAAGGACTGTTAGCTTGTTAAGTCCATACATTTGAAGCCATAAAAGGAGTTTACTTTAATAAACTTACCGAAAGCCGTTTCTCCGCGGTGTTCGTTCATCCAAAACAAGCTGACCGCGTGAGCTGTTGTTAGCCACCGCCATTAGGCCTGCACTCATTAGCTCCGTGCTAACGAGTCCATCCATCCAAAAAAGGCTGTCGGAGCTGCTTCTCCACGTTAGCTGAATGTCCATACAACATCTTAGGCTGCTAGGCGGACATCGAGGCGAGCTCCCGGCCGCCGGTTCGGTTTGGTTCTGGTGGGGGTCCGCTTAGCATTTAGCCTAGCCTTAGCTTAGCCATGAGCTAATGTTGTCGCGCGGCGCTTTTTAAGAGCGATCGCGGAGGATCGCGGCTGTTGCTCCAGAACAGACACATCCACAAAGTTCACAGAGAGTTTCCAGCTCATTTATCCGTATGAGGCAACCTAAACCACGGTCCTAAAAAGCCAGCAGCTCCCAGCATGTCGGCCAGCTCCCGTCCGGCCAGCTCACGGTCCCGGCATGTCGGCTTGGTAGCTCCGCTCGTTGCCTGTCAGGCGGCAGGGCAGTGGGAGCAATCGCTCCGCTTAGGTCTGCTCGTTATATTTCAGGCGGGGGGAATTTGGGAGCGATCGCTAATACAGTACAGAGTACACTAAAAATTGAAATAAAACATAAAAATAACAATTATACTTTATTTATAAAGCCATTTAAAACGACCACAGCTGCAACAAAGTGCTGTACACATGAAATTAAGAACATTTAAACACACACACACAAAAAAAAATTTAATGTCATATTTTTTATTAATTATGATAATCTCATAAAGTCGGATACTCATAAGTCCAGACGCTCGTAAGTCGGGGACCACCTGTATGTAGATATGTAGATGTGTATATGACTGCATATGCATGTATATGTATGTATGTATATATATGTAGGTATAGGTATATATATTTATAGAAAACTACCGGTACTGCAAAGCCATGAATATTCTAAGTCTTTTATACATATGTGTTTTGTTGCTGTGTTCTGTCATGTTCTTTGCAGGTTTGCGGATATCAGGTTTGGTTACCAAGAATCCCACAGCGGACAGCGGTCGGGTGTGTTTGCGTTGTGCTCTCTTTGTGTATACATTTCTTCTTTCCTTTCTTTCCATCCTATAAAAAAAAATTCATGAAGGTGTGAAGAAGATGGCTGTAAGGTGAGAAGGGAGGCCATCTATAAAAGGGAAAAAGGAAAAAAAAAGATAAAGGAAAACCTGCTTTTCACATTTGTTTCTAACATTTGGGTTCAATCTGCTCCTGTAGGGCAGATATTTAAAATATGGAATTTTGACGCATTAGTTTCTAATGTCCAATAAAGTCTTAATTAAGTTGTGTGTGTGACTGAGGTGCCTTTACTAGCTGTTACTTTTTTTTTTTCTTAAACTCCATCAGGTAAAGGAGTGGTCAGTAAACTTGGACTTTGTGCCAAAATTGTAGAAAAAATGAAACAAATCTCAACTTCTGAGCCTCGCGGCCACCCTGCACTGTCGTGTTTCTCAAAGCTGGGGTCCCGGCCCCACTGTGGGTCCGTAAACAATGAGTTTGTGGTCACAATATGAGATCCAGAATTAAAGTCAAAGTTAAAATTACTTTTAACAACACATTTTGCCTTAGTAAAGCCAGATCCGATTTGGAAATTTTGGCTATCGTCAATTCCAATATGTCGCCAAACACCTAACAAACACCAAACACGGGGCGGCCGTGGCGTAGTGGTAATGGCAGTCATCCCCCGATCGGAAGGTTGGCGGTTCGAATCCCGGTTCCCCACACCATGTGTTGTTGTGTCCTTGGGCAAGACACTTAACCCCGAGTTGCTCCCCGTAGGACTGGAAAGCACCTTGCATGGTAGTCTGCCGCTACCAGTGTATGAATGTGTGTAGCACTTTGAGATTTTCACTAATGAAAAGTGCGTTATAAATTGAATTCATTATTATTATTATTATTATAAAGGCATAAAATATCGGCCCTACCGATATATCGGTCGGGCTCTAGCAGTTAGTGTTATTATAAATAGAATAACAGGCTAATGATTGTTGTTTTTAATGCTTGTGTTTATTTAGCTAAATAACTAAGGGCACTATATAGTCCCTACTTCATGGTTTGACTTTCGTGGACTCGCCTTTTGCGGTTTTTCAAAGTAAGACTGGACATGACCCACATGATTGGCTGATTGATGGATGAGCCAAAGATGGGCATTTTAATTTAAAATTAATTATTTAAAATTATTTAGCACCTGCTGCACCTGTGTGCAGCCCACAGGTGCAGGGAGAAGTTCCCTCCAGCAGCGTGCCATGATCTCTGCTCTGCAGAGGAGAAGTGGGCGTGGCCGAGAGCGCTGGCAGGTCGAAGAGAGCAGAGATCATGACATGCTGGTTTGGAGTGTAGAGACTTTGTTTAGAATATTGCAAGACTGTGGGAAGGGTTTATACCACCATATGTACACACACATATATACATATACACACACGTGTGTGTGTGTATATATACAGGTAGTCCCCGAATTACGAGCGCTCTGATCTACGAGGTTCCAGACTTACGAGCTGGCGAATTTTTGGAAAAAACGCAAAAAATACTGAGTTTTCATGTGTTTTTTCACCACAGTTAGTTAGATAAACATATGGACACACGTTTCCGATCATTTTTATGCACTCATAAGCAGTTTTTGGATGAAAATAGAGTGTTTGTAGTCGCGCTAGCGAAACCGTTCCAATTTACGAGCGAAATTCCGGATTTACGAGAGACATGGCGGCCGTTCCAAATTACGAGATTTCCGGTTTACGAGCGCCTCGTTGTAACGGATCTCGCTCGTAAATCGGGGACTACCTGTATATATATATATATATATATATATATATATATATATATATATATATAATATATATATACAGTGGTGGGCACATGAACGCTAGAGAGCGCTAAAGCGCTAATCCGCTTACAGTGGACCTAAACTTTTTGTCAGCGTTTTTGTGGTTTGACTAACTTTTATAATTCATAAGCGGATTTGTGCTATTTTTATTTAAAATGCAGTACCGCTAATAACTAATTATCTATCAGTAAAAACCAATAAACTTATTTACAAGCTCTTATGCTGGCTCCGTAGCTGCTTGTTTTACCTTTTTCCCCACCGTAAAGAGCAGAGAGGAGGGAGGGTTGGAGGGGGAGGGAGCAGAGCGGAGAACAGACTCGGATCTACCATGTAGGTAAATGATGCCGTTGCCTGGGGATCCCAATCAGCATGGGGCCCCGGCCCCGCCGCGCCCCGGCCAGTCACCTACATCCCTAACATTGATCCTGCTTGTTAATGTACATTTAACATAAAAATAATTATAGTTACGATGAAAACGATCATTAAATACGCAATAAAAAACGGTCGATTTCTTTATCCCCCTACTAAAAATGGACTATTCCATCTTGACATCTTCCGGGTCAGAGGTGAACTCAGGGGCTAATTCTGTGGCTAGCTGTTTGTGCTGGGTACTTGGATAAATCCGCAGAGAACCCCGCTGTTTCAAGCCAAATTAACGCGGCCGGAGGATTTTATTGTGTGTTTTGTGTCGACCATTCGACGGTGAGTCGTTAGTTTTATGTATTTTAGTTACTTTTCATTAAATCTGTTGACTACCTATAGAATCTTGACATCTTCCGGGTCAGAGGTGAACTGGACGCTAACTCTGTGTCCAGCTGGTTGTGCTGGGTTACTAATGGATAAATCCGCAGAGAACCCCGCTGTTTCAAGCCAAATTAACGCGGCCGGAGGATTTTATTGTGTGTTTTGTGTCGACCATTCGACGGTGAGTCGTTAGTTTTATGTATTTGGGTTACTTTTATGTATAAATGCGGTGGCGACACACCCGTGTATTTGAGATTTAAAAGTGGTTTTAGGGATTAAAAGATCATTCTATTTTTTGTTAATTTCGTGGCCGAATAGAATATATGTACGTAAAGTATTAAATAAATCCTTTGATTTTTGTAATTTCATCCTTTTAGGATCATTTTTGTTACTTTTCAGTTGGCAGTGTAGTGCAAATATTGATAACGCTGCCGGCTATATATAAATATATATATATATATATATATATATATATATATATATATATATATATATATATATATATATATATATATAAATAATATAGAAATATATAAATAGCGGATTAGATTAGCTTCCCCTAATTTTCATAAGACATTTGTGCTTTTGAAATTGTGGACCTAAAAAAATTAATAAGCGTTTTAGAAATTGTGGAACTAATTTTTGGATTAGCGCTGCCCAGCACTGTATATATATATACAGGTAGTCCTCGACTTACGACGCCCCCGACTTACGACGTTTCGGACTTACAAATGTGCAGCTCATTAAAAAAAGGCTTTAAAAAAAATTAAAAAAAATAATGTACAGTACTGTACAGTTACCAAGCACTTAGCCTATCCTAACATAGTTAAAGACAGTGTAAAGTGAAATTAAATGTGTGTTTTTAGTTTGTCACATGGCATAAATATGTGTTATTAATCACCCATTTAAATCTGACTGATTAAAAACATTGTTTACCTTATAAAATTAAGTCTCAAAAATCATGAAAAAACATGATTTTGCCTTGCCCTGGAACGCTGGGGGCGTGTCAGTGCGTGGGCGTGGTTTCAGCGCAGCTGCGCTCTGTACTGCCCCTGCCCTGAGCTGACTCTCTGTGGAGAGGCAGGCAGCAGAGATCCAGTAAACCTGCTCTGTTTTTATCCGAGTTCTGTCTGTAACAGCAGCTACTTTTTCCAAGAGTTACGCTGTTTTTGTAAATAGTTTTCTTGTGTGTTTTTAATCTGGAATGAATAAAAAAAAAAAAAGAGTTGTACCATGCGGGATTTGAACCCGTGGGGTTTGGGACGGAAGGCAAGCACTTTATCCATTGACCTATCCAGGCATTACAGATACTTGGTATAAAACCACGTGATATAAAAAGATGTTATGATTTGTACGGGTGCCCTGACCATTGCGACATCCAGGGAAGATGCACGAACGAGGCATAATTGATTAGCTAGCTAACAATGAACAAAATATCTATGCTATTGCTATCTGATGCTATCTGCGATTCGCGAGTGAACGGCTCCACCGAGGCGAATTTATACGGCTGGAGCTGCAGGGGGTGGGGCTATACTAATGAGGACCGCGTGACGAAACGCGGTCACGTTTAAAACACGCCTAAAAAATCCTGAAATAGAAATATGTTTATACACAGTTTGCTCTATAACTCCAAAATTAATTGAGCTACAATTTTGAGACTTTTTACTCATTTACAAGATTACAATTATGACATTTATAATGTTTATTGAAGAAAATGTTGAAATTCACTTTACACGGTCTTTAAGGAGTGAGTTGAATTGTCTCCCTCCTCCCTAAGGCTCCATTCACATAAAGGGAGCTACTTTCACTTTCACTTTATGTGAAAGGGAGACAATTCAACTCACTCCTTCATCTTTAAAAACTGTGTTAGGATAGGCTAAGTGCTTGGTAACTGTATATCTATTTATTTATAATAAAAAAAATTGTATGTGATCCTACTTACGAATTTTCGGCTTACGAACGGCCCGTAGGTACGGAACTCACTCGTAAGTCGGGGACTACCTGTATACTGTATATATATACTGTACATATGTGTGGTAATTTCATTTGTTGTGGCAAAGTTAGGATTTAAATTATCTGACAGATGTTAAATTTTGGGTTTTAAATTACGTCTTCTGGAGCTATTTAAAGCCTCAGATATTTTACATCTATCTTTCTTTCTGAATCTGGACTGTGTGTATATGAAAATAAATAAATAGGTAATTTGATAATATTGGTGACATTACACTTGCATAACATTTTGATGCACTGAAAATCTAATGACTTCCTTTCTAAATATTTATTTTGCTATTTCAAATAGATCTTCCTAATAAGTGCAGTCATTACACACACTTGTCTAGGTTTTGTCATGCACAGTATCTGGGCAAAAGCAGTGTTTGACCATTAAACTGCAACACTACCTTGTGGGAGACAAATGAAACAAAATATGCAGCCTGCAGTTGTGCTGCTAATTTACTGGCTGTATGTTTTGTATATACCGCTATAAATTGCATGAACTTTTCATTGCCTTACTAGCTGTTTTTGTAAATATGCAGAAGTTTGATCATTGCTGCTGTTTTATACTATATTTGCATTTGTAAACATTCAGAGAAATCTTTCATGTTATGAATATCCTTTTGCCTTCTTTATGTACTTATAAAATTCCACCCTTTGTGTGAACACGGAGTGAGTCACGGTTACTCAGATAGTCAAATGGTTATTTACTTGGTTCTATTGCACATTTGATTTATCACAACCTGATATGTGCTCTGCATTGCAAGCTCTGCTGAGTTGGCTCATTTTTGTAATGTCTAATCAAATTAAACTGGATTGTTTTAAATACAGTAATAGCCTCTTACATGTACTTGTACTTGATGGGGAGTATAATTTTATAATACAGTATAGGATAATATTATATATTATATAAATGCTGGTAAGGTCTATTCAGGGGTTCTGGAGAGGAGGGTCCGTCGGATAGTCGAACCTCGGATTCAGGAGGAGCAGTGTGGTTTTCGTGCTGGTCGTGGAACACTGGACCAGCTCTACACCCTCAGCAGGGTCCTGGAGGGTGCGTGGGAGTTTGCCCAACCAGTTTACATGTGCTTTGTGGACTTGGAGAAGGCATTCGACCGCGTCCCTCGGGGGGTTCTGTGGGGGGTACTCCGGGAGTATGGGGTACCAGGCCCTTTGATAAGGGCTGTTAGGTCCCTGTACGACCGGTGTCAGAGCTTGGTCCGCATTGCCGGCAGTAAGTCAGGCTCGTTTCCGGTGAGAGTTGGACTCCGCCAAGGTTGCCCTTTGTCACCGATTCTGTTCATAACTTTTATGGACAGAATTTCTAGGCGCAGCCAAGGTGTTGAGAGGATCCGTTTTGGTGACCTTAGAATCGCTTCTCTGTTTTTTGCAGATGATGTGGTCCTACTGGCTTCATCAGTTCGTGATTTACAACTTTCACTGGAGCGGTTTGCAGCCGAGTGTGATGCGGCCGGGATGAGGATCAGTTCCTCCAAGTCCGAGGCCATGGTCTTGAGCCGGAAAAGGGTAGCATGCCCTCTCCGGGTCGGGGAGGAGGTCCTGCCCCAAGTGGAGGAGTTTAAGTATCTCGGGATCTTGTTCACGAATGAGGGAAAACTGGAGCGTGAGATCGATAGGCGGATAGGTGCAGCGTCCGCAGTGAAGCGGGCGCTGTACCGGTCTGTCGTGGTGAAGAGAGAGCTGAGTCAAAAGTGTAGTGGGCATGACCGTGTCCACTTTGATACACCTGTGTATTTTTGAACTGTTCCAGAGATGACCTTTACTGACCTCTCAGTAAAGCAAGACATTTACTACAAATTATTCCATTAGTTGTAATCTGAGAACATAGTCACCAAAAGAGACTATTTCTATCTTTGATTTTATTCTAATGTAATCAAAAGAATAACTTTTGTCATTTTCATGATATATGTTATATGCTGTTATTCTTTTAATATGGAGTATTACTGTGTTACTTGACCATATAATGGTGTCAGAGTGAATTTTATGTGTTATTCTGTAATGTGAAACATTACTGTGTCACTCCTGCTGTGTTAAAGTTGAAGTCTCGGGTCACAGAGGCCCGACGGTTTTGTTTAGAAAGTCAGAAGACAGTTAATTCGTTGTTTTTCATGAGAAGGGCTCCAACGTTCTCTGTCTTTTCCTAAACAAATCTCCCTCTGCTGAATTTCACCTTGAATCGTGATAACGACAAGTGAACTCCTCGACTGTTTCTTCTGAATCAATGAAAAAGAGACAAGTCTCTCTCATCTCTTTGATCCTTCTATTAAGTTCTAAGCTGTTGCTGGAACTGATGAGTCTGCTGGGAACTTCAAAGAGATGTGAACCTTTCCCAAAGAGCTGGATGAACTCAGTCACACGCTAAGGACTCGTCCTCCAGCTAAGGACTAATAACATGCGGTTATGAGTCCACTTCGAACGAGCCTAAGCTCAAAACTTTGTTTATTCCTTCCTGGAATAAGTTTATCTTGAAGTCAGAGGCCTGGAGCTGACACATTTTCTGATGATCCAAGCGGAACCCAGGAGACGTTGAAAACGTAAACTAGAACCAGATCGGACGTGCTGGGCCTGAAAGACTCTGTGCATCTGAAAGGCTGGTGTCATTTCTTTATCAGACTCGTCGTCGAAGGTAAAGAGCTGTTTACAAACGTACCTGGATTTTAGCAGAAGTCGGATGGAAAATGTCATTTCTGGTTACACTCAAGATAAATAACTTCCTCCTTTAACCTCTCCTTCTTAAATTTCTTTATCTCCATTTCTAAGCTGGAAACTATATTTAAGCTAAAGAGCCCTCAGACTAAATATGTTTAAGAATCAAGAATCAAGAATCAAGAATCAAGAAGGTTTATTAACATTGCATCAATTTTCACCAATACAACGTAAATATGTAGTTGCAGCATCCAGGAGAGAGAATGAGTGCAAAAAGCTGCAGCTCAACAAAGCACATGACATGTTCATCAACACATGATATGTTTATCAACACATGATATGCTCTTAGCGCGGCCAGTCCCAATCTGTCCCCAGATGAAGGTCAAAAGCAGGAAAACAGGCAGAGACACGGGGATTCACAGCATTGATATTAAAAAAAGATGAATCACATTTTGTCTTCAAGACACCGCGTGATCCAGTAAAAACCATATCAGAAAGCACATTTAGTTACAATAACAAATGGAGATACGGCAGGCAAGGAGATAAGTCTGTGAGTAATTTCAGACAAACACAGAGTTCAGCAGATGTGCAGCTGGGTGTTATCTGAGGCTTCACAGAAATCTCTGGGGAGGGGGAGGGGGGGGGACTCTTCAGCTCCACACTCCAGGAGAATGGCTTCCCACCAGTATTTAGGTCTGTTGTGTTGTTACAATTTAAATGTGCTGACGTGTTAAATTGAAAGAAAGTGAAATCATGTCAATCAAGTGTAATGGTGTTAATTTAGTTGATTTATTTTAAATAAATGATAGTGTCTTTGACATATCAAACTAAGTTAACGTCTCTGTCACTTAATGGCTTTATTTATTTATCCATCATAAAGATCACAGAAATATTGGGTAAACTGAAAAAGAAAAGAATCTGTGAAATTACTATTCAATCTGAATAAGTAAATTAATTAAGGATAAAGAGGTCAGCTTAATACTGACCCCTGTTAAAATCCTTTACATCTGGGTGGCACTACAGGTAGTCCCCGAATTACGAGCGCTCTGATCTACGAGGTTCCAGACTTACGAGCTGGCGAATTTTTGGAAAAAACGCAAAAAATACTGAGTTTTCATGTGTTTTTTCACCACAGTTAGTTAGCTAAGCATATGGACACACGTTTCCGATCATTTTTATGCACTCATAAGCAGTTTTTTGATGAAAAACGAGTGTTTGTAGTCGCGCTAGCGAAACCGTTCCAATTTACGAGCGAAATTCCGGACTTACGAGAGACATGGCAACCGTTCCAAATTACGAGATTTCCGGTTTACGAGCGCCTCGTTGTAACGGATCTCGCTCGTAAATCGGGGAATACCTGTATATGTGTTTAAAGACACAATATATGGTCTCCCTCATGTTTGCTTCATCTGGTGGCCGTACGAGTTTTCTGAAAGATTATTCATAAATCTGTGGTCTCTCATGAACTGTAACGTCATGTTTGCATAATAGGATCCAAGTTTTAAACTCTGAGGATAATAATTTTTGGCTGAGGTGTTCAAGACAGGCAGATTCTGCATGTTTTTATCATTTGAAGCTGAGAGATTATTATTGTTTCAACTCTGTTACACGCTGTTGGAAGCTTTTAGGTGAGGTTTTGTCAGCCCGTGGTCTGTGGGGGTTCTGGTTCGGTCCAGTTCACGCAGACTCCTGTACAAAGCTTTGTTTGACCGCCGAGTCAAAAGCCTGAAGAGCTATTATTAACATCAAAAAGATTGCTGTGCTGGTATTTTACATGTTAGAGCAGGTCAAAGAAGCATATAACTGTTAGAACGGTGTCGGATAGTGGTTCTGAAACCCGAATTCTGCTCCTTTAAAGTGGACGGAACCGACCTTGAACGCGGCTCCGAAGAGAGTCCGTGTTGTGTTACAGTTGAAGTGCTGTGTTGCTGAACGTAGCTAAGTTGTGCCTGTTTTAAATGTGATTGCCACGTTTCAGAATTTTGGGAAGTTAATTTGAAGCGTTTGAGTTGTTTAAGAGTCTATAAAGTTGCGCTCTGCTGTGCTAAGCTAACGTTAAAGCGACGTGTCGTTTGTTTATGAGCTATGATTGGATAAAAAAAGAGTCGTGATCTGTCAATCACGTCTCGTATCTGTAAAGCGCTGATTTACTGAAGTGGGGACGCACGCCGATGCCGCCAGCCCACTTTTGTCATCATTTCCGGCACTGCATTGGTCGAAGGTAAGAAAACTACATTCACCATGATTGCTTGGGGAAAGAACTACAAGCGCTATGATTGATTGGTTGACGTCACGTATCTGAGTAGCGAGCTCCGCCTCGCTGGAAGCTGGTGACGCGCCACGCACGCTGCTGCGTCGGCCCGCCCCCTCTCTGTCTTCAGATTACGTGTCCCTCAACACAAGATGAACGGAGATTTCACTAAAAGTTTAAAAACTCAATTTAAGCCATCTAAACTGTCTAATCATACAGATGTGTCTCTGACAAGAACGTAGTTCGAGCGTTTATCACGTACAGGCTCCAACTCTTTCCAATGTGAGTTGTTAGATGCTACTCGCAAGCTAACGGCTAAGCTGCAAGAAGTCAACAAGCCGTCTCTAGCGGCCGGAAGTAGAAAGAAAAGGTCACCTCGTGATAAGTTTAAGACTTGCAGCTGCCCCCTGTTGGTTAAAAGACGTTAACAGATGAGTTTTCTCATAGAACATCATGAGAAGTCAGCATTTTTATGGTGAATTACCAGCTTTTAAAATTGTTCTGTACACAAACAAAAACTCCTGTTTATTCTAAATACAAATTTTAGAATAACAGAGGTACAGACAAACAATTTATGCTCATTTTAAATACTGAAGAGATTTAAAATAACACTCAAAAAAGCATTTTTATTTGATTTTCAAATTAAATTTAAAAAAAATGATGGAGAACAGAGCATTTCCACATTAAGCTCTTCACATCTCTGAATTTTAAACAGAATTGGTGTGTACAACTGCACACTTTTAGTTAAAAATGGCATTTTTAATGTTTTTCTGTGTACAATTAATGACTCCAGTTTATTTTAAATAAGGAAATATTTAAAATAAACTACAAGCATCTCTCATTAATTTGGAGAAAATTTCAAAACAAAGATGGAAGATGAAAAAAATGATGAAGCTTTCAAGCTGATCGCATCAAGGCTTGAAAATCTTGAATTATTAAGGCAGAGTTTAATTCGAAGAAAAGAAGAACTTCGCCAAGAACGCCTTGAGTTAAAACATGAGATTAGAGAATCAAAAATAAAACGGCGTGCTATAAATGGCTTTGATGTTTGTCAACTCCCTGACCCAATCTGGTTAAAAACAAAACCAGAGCGTGAACTACATTACCAAGAAAAGGTCAAATCCCACTCGCTGGAGCTGGAAGGGACAAGTTCATCAATTCCCTCTCCTAAAATAGGTGAGAAAAAACATGTTTTTCAAACTAACAAACCACGACATGTTGATGCCCGCTGGAACTATGACCCGGAGTTGCTCAGACAAGACCCAGAGTTCGGAAAACGATTTCAAAAGGGGGGCGCACGTCCTAAAGATAAGAAAGATGGTCACAAAAGTAAACCATATAACAAAGGGGGGTCCCAACAGGAACCCCCAGGTCAAGGACAAGCCCCTCCTGCCCCTCGAACGGAACAGTCCGAGACCGGCAAAAAATCACAGAAGTTCCAGAAAAAAGGCAACATACCTCTAAGCTCTGAGGAGATAGTGGACATAAGTTGGTTGTTTGAAAACTTGAATGAGACAGAGGATGACCAAACTGGTACAATGCGTGACATTGTCTTTGATAACTCCGAGCACACAAATAACCAGCTGCTCAAAGCAAAGATTGAACTGATGAGGCAGAAGAACGAACAAAAAGAGAAAAAATTCTCAAAAAAGACCTTGAGTCACAACATGAGACAGAGGATGACCAAACTGGTACAATGCGTGACATTGTCTTTGATAACTCCGAGCACACAAATAACCAGCTGCTCAAAGCAAAGATTGAACTGATGAGGCAGAAGAACGAACGAAAAAGAGAAAAAAATTCTCAAAAAAGACCTTGAGTCACAACATCAGTTGAGACAATCAGTGATGAAACATTGCACTGTAACTGATTTTGAGGCTCACATGCAAAACAAAACACCCTCTGAGGTGTGCCCAGGTCAAAAGGTCGTATCCCAGTCGCTAAAAATAGGAGAGGTTCTCTCTCCTATAGAAAGCGAGAATAAACACCGCCGTCTCAAAGGCCCTCTGACCTCAGAAGAGGTAGAGTACTTACGTTGGGTGTTAAAAGAGGAGAGGAAACATCCAAAAACATACAGAAACATAAACTTTGCAACAAGAGGAAACAACACCCTGGACCAGGTTTACACCACCATGAAAAATTCCTACAGAGCCATCCCCCTCCCCCACATTGGTGCTTCTGACCATATCTGTGTTATGCTAAAGCCAGCATACAGGCCACTGGTGAAAGTCACAAAACCAGTCCGCAAGCAGATACGAGTGTGGCCAGAGGGGTCTTCAGAGGCACTCCAGGACTGTTTTGACACCACAGATTGGAGTATGTTCAAAGAAGCTGCTACCACAAACAACACCACATGTCTCCAGGAGTACTCAGACACTGTATGTTCATACATCACCAAGTGCATTGATGATGTAACCAACCTTAAAACCATCACTGTTCGGGCTAACCAGAAGCCATGGCTGACAGCTGAGGTTCACAGACTCATGAAAGCCAGGAATGCTGCCTTCAAAGCGGGAGATCAGGTGGGCCTGAGGGCAGCCAGAAACAACCTGGACCGGGGCATCAGAAAGGCAAAGAAGCAGTATTCTGGGAAAATAGCTCACCGTTTCAAGGACAGCAGGGATACACGCAGTCTGTGGCAGGGAATACAGACCATCACAAACTACAAACCACCCCCCCAGACCTGTGACAGCTCAGCCTCTGCGCTGAATGAACTGAATGAGTTCTTTGCTCGGTTCGAGGCAAGTAACAGCACACCAGCACATAAACTCCCCCCCTCTCCTGATGGCCAGGTGCTGGCGCTGTCCTCAGACAGCGTAAGGCGATCATTCATCAAGATTAACGCCCGGAAGGCCTCTGGTCCTGACAACATACCTGGTCGTGTGCTGAAGGACTGTGCAGGGGAACTCGCAGCGGTCTTCACGGACATCTTTAACATCTCACTGAGCCAGGCCATCGTCCCCACCTGTTTCAAAGCCACCACCATCATCCCTGTCCCAAAGAAGGCAACGCCCGCATGCCTCAATGACTATCGCCCAGTAGCACTCACCCCCATCCTGATGAAGTGCTTTGAACGGCTAGTCATGAAAAGCATCACATCTGTCCTCCCTGACTCCCTGGATCCCTTCCAATTTGCATACCGACCTAATCGCTCAACCGACGATGCCATCTCCTCTGCCCT
>JBBPBX010024647.1:0-16706 GCA_038048925.1 Garcialebias charrua
TAAATCTAGCATAAGAAGACCAAATTGGAGCCTTTAGCTGAAGCGGAGTTCAAAAACTTGTTTTTGAAGGAACTTCTCTGAAGAAAATGTTTACTCGTTTACTTCCTGAATGAGCTGCACCTTTTAATGTTTACATTTACTGTAAAACTCCTTTAAAAAGCTTTAATTGTAAGCATTTGAACATTTTATACTCAGAACGGGGGTGGGGGGGGTTGTGGTTGAGAATCAAAAGAATTAAAGTTAAATCCTGGAATTCTATTTAAGTTTCAAGATGACAACTTAAACAAATATTCAGCTCAAATCAGAGCCAAAAATGCTGATCAGCAAAAAGCTATCCGTTTACTGGAACTCTGATAAAAACAAGGTAATTAAGCGTATTCATGGTGCCAGTCTGCTGTCATATCTGCTGCTCTAATTTTTTTTTCTGCCTCAGAAGCTAAAAATACCAAACAATTCCTCTGGGAGGATGAAGGCGAAGGGCTGCAGCTCCAAAACAGCTGAAGAGCCTTAAATGCAACGAGCACCAAATAAAGAAAAGCACTCTTTATTACAAAAGCAGGATGTAATGTTCCTAAAGAAAAAATAAGCCAAGATTTTATTCTCATGTCAACGTCCAAAAATAAAACCATTTGTAAGCAAAGTTTGTGGACAGATGCCAACTAACGTTTGTTTAACTACAAAAACAGCCGAAGTGACTGAAAGACAGTGAAAAAAACGTGATGTCCACAGAAGAGCCTTTAGGGATGGAGGAGTCCCACAACTGCGATGCATTCGCTGACATATTTGTTGTGTAAAGTATGCTTTGTTTACAGTGAGTGTGATTCATGTTCTTCTTGGCAGCCCAAGAAGTTGGGCTGCGAACGAACTGACAAGACATACAATGATGTGCAGAACTTCTAGGAAACTGCGTGCACTCACAGCAGACCTGATCAGATGTCCAACTGAACGTCAGGATGGTTCAGGTTTGGTCAGCAACGGTCAAAACGGGATATGATATATTTGTCACTCACAAGGAGACTAAAGACAAAGTTCTTAGTAGAGCTGGTCAGTGACTGACTCACCCAGGTTAATGATTCAAATCCTCACCATGAATCAGGACTCACGAGTCCAAGGTCTCAATTGTACCAGGCCCTACATGCCCATGCTAAAAACAGCTAAAGGCCTAGTTATACTCGCGCTTTGGTCCGCTGGCTGGAGCGCGCGCACTGAGCCGTGCGGCTTCATGCGTTTACAGTGTCGCCGTTGTGTTTATAGTTGACGCACGGCGGCGCATGGCAAAGTGCTGTTCTTTTACGGACCAGCAGGTGGCAGTACTCTCTAAAACCTGTGCATATGTTGCAAGAAAGGTGTAGAAGAAGAAATCTACCGTAGAAGAAGAACCGTTTGAAGTCACACAACAAAAACAAATGGCTTTCCGCTCGCGTGCTGAACTGTTGTCTTTGCAAATCGTAATAGAACAACAGTTATTGTGTCTTGCGGTTTTAATGCATGGAGTCAGCGGAGGAGGAAGCGATCGCTTGACTTTTGGCAAAAAAACAAAAGAAAAGTCCAGATCAGGGATGAAGAAGGGGAATTTAATACATTTGTGTCACAAAACATTCCTCCATGCGTCGCACGCCGTCTCCACGACCACAGCGGCGCAGACAGCTGCAGGCTCTGGCGTGAAGGCTGTCGGGTGAGGTCCCCACCTGACCTGTCAATCAATTCAGTAGCGCCCACGGCGCGCGCACTAGCCTTGCGGAGTTTGAAAAATTCGGAGGTGCGCGACAAGCGCCAAACCGACGCGCAGGGTCTATGCGCAGGGGTGGGGACGGTGATATTGCGTCACTTTTGGCGCGCGCACCCTGGCGCACTGCGGCGCACTGCGCGACGCGTCAAGCATAAATCTAGCTTAAATCCCTAAAAACACTGCAGACTAGGGCTGAACGATTTTGGAAAATAATCTAATTGCGATTTTTTTTCTATAAATTGCGATTGCGATTTAAAATGCGATTATTTTTACTGGTTCTGTATTAATTCATATCACTAACAACACAACTGAAGCAACAGTGTTGGAGCGCACGGTCTCCTCCATCCCTCCTGCTCTGTTTTGCTCCTGAGCTGCGCGCGGCCAAACCGGCTCACTACCAAGTCACGTGACCAGCTCGCGCTCTCAGATACACGTTTAAATGAGCTAACTTACCTGAATTTATAACTTTTATGACTTCTGTCGAGCCTAAAGCAACTGTGTTGTAGCGCACAGTCTGCTCCTCCCTGCTCTCTCTCTGTTTTGCTTCGCTCAGAGCTGCGCGGCTAGACCGGTGTGATGCAGAGAAGCGTGACCAGTCAAATCGCAGCCCGTGCGATTAGTGAATCGCGTTTTAACATATCGCGAGATAATCGCAAATTCGTGCAGCCTTACTGCAGACTCAGGTGAGACAAGTCAAGTCTACGTTCACATTGCAGCAAAGTGGCCCAAATCCTTTTTTTCTCAATATGCAAATCAGTGTGACAGTCTGAACGTGACACATCAGATTTTTTTCTAATCCGAACCAGGACTTTTTGTATGTGGTACTGAATCGGATTAGCCTGGTTAAAACCAGACCCTTGTCCTTCGCTTCGAAGCGAAGGACAAGGGTCTGGTTTTAACCAGGCTAGAATCGGATACAAAATCCAATGTTTTTCTAAGTGACCTCAGCAATGTTGTGCAGTTTAAATCTTGGAACCCCACACATCTTCAGCTACAGGTCCAGTCGCCTCGTCTTTTTATCTTCTAAAAATGAACGAGAATCTACAGTAACACGATACCGACGTTGGTGTCGGATGTGATGGGATTAATACGCAAGTTAGTTTCGATCTACAGTACATCGCTCTTGTTCCAGAAATACAACGCTGCATTGGTGAAGCCTCCAAGAAGCATGATCAAATATAAACACTGGCCCAACAAGCATGTCAGAGAATAATTTGATCGGTTCTGATCACACAACTTCAGAATCACGCATCCTAACAAGAATGACATCTTTATTTACGACCATAAACAGTGTTCTGCGTCTTGTTGACTCCTGCGGGTTGCATCAGAACCATAGAGTTCACACTGGAGTCAGATGAGAGGCGCATTTCATTTATGTGAAAGACAATTAAAAAAATAGAATTTGAACAAAAAGTCAGAACTGAACATTAAGACCAGCGGTGTGAATGTAACCTCAGTTTGGTTAAAATCTCACTGGAAATGCTGTGGACTCAGGCGAGTCGATTCTCTGATTCGGGTTAAAATCTCATGGGTAGAACAGTGGACTCAAATGAGTCGTGACAATCATGTTTTACATAAATAACATGTTGAAGTGTAAACGATTCAAGTAAACTGGACCATTTTAGTGACTGACTCACGTTAACTTGAGTCCGTAAAGTGAATCAGATTCACCACCTCTAGTTATTTAAGGCACCAGTCAGTGGTGGGCACAGCTAACCAAAATGTTAGCTTCGCTAACCCATATTCTGCTAACAAAAAAAATAGCTTTGCTAATGTTAGCTGCTAAACAGGTTAAAAAATGTACGGAAGCTAACACTAAACCGCTAAGACGACTGTCACTCGGTCTGCATCAAACGACTTCGTCTCCTTCCAGTTGAAGCTGCATCGACCAATCAAATCTTGTCACATGTACACGTAGTAAGCTAATAGCATGCGTAACGGACTCTTCGAGACATGCCCACATCAGACAGGAACATGCTTGTGAATTTTGTTAGCGGCCTTAAAATTAGCTAAACATAGAGGAAGCAAATTCCACTAACAGTTTCCAAAGTTAATGCTCTAAATGAAAAATTATTTCTCCGATTAGCCATTAGCGGAACTGTGCCCACCACTGGCTCCTGTTGAAACTGGTCTCCTATACTGGCCAGAATCACAGCAGTATCTTTGTGGAATTTTGTCGACGGGGGGCTGGATGGTTTTACATAAGTAACACATCTGTGTGTAGAGACAGATGTGCACCTGTACGTTAGTGTACATAACGTGTACATAATCTCGTTTTACATAACGTGTACATAATCCCGTGTACATAATCTCGTTTTCATCACATGTACCACATGCGGTGCAAATGACAATAAAGACTCTCTCTCTCTCTCTCTCTCTCTCTCTCTAGTTGCATCAGTTGTCGACGGTATGCGTGAGAGAAGCAGAGAGCTACGTATGTAGCTTTTAGCTAACGCGTCTGTATTTTGCGGCACTAGTTTAGCGCTACGTCTGTGCCGGCAATGGTTGACGGTGTTTGCATGTGTGTGTGGGGAGGTTGTGAAGGACCATTTCAGTAGGTGGTGTGCTGACAGTGTGGGGTGCCCTCCTTGGATAACAGTAGGGGAGACACTGCACAGATTTGACGGTTGTTTTACTCGTCTACGTAGACATGTCCTTTCTGTGTAAATGGCAAGAAAAGGTGACAAACCAGGACCTTTACAGAAAATGAATCAGGAGTGGTTCAAATCAGTCAGCTTCATTTTGTTTGGTCTCTGTAACAGAACAAATACTCTCCATTTCCAGGATTTGATGTCTTTCACTGTTCCCTTAGGTCACACAAAACTTTGTTTTGTTTTTTCCATTTTCCTGGAATACACAACAGCAGGAACAGAAATTGTTCAGTTTGAACTCTCTGGAACATTTTAAATAAATTTAAAATAATAAAGAAACCATTTCAAACCTGTTCTTGTTTTCAGTTTTTTATATTCTGCTCCCTTTTTAAGTGTTGAAATAATACTTTATAATTAACAATTTTATTGTTTTTTTATGTAAATGATGACGGTCTCTCTTATGAATGAGAGTACATGTCTCAATGAGATTACCTGTCTACAGAGAATAATCGCTGGTAAGGTTAACACACGAGTTATAAACAAACACCAAGCCCTGTAGTTAGTTATTAGAACGTCCCAAAATGGCCTCATGACTTGAGTTTTACCAGAGTCTAAATTCAACATAAGGCTGTGAACTTTAGCGTAGACCAAACAACATGAGCTATAAATGCTCTAACAATCAGCCGAAATGAATGTAGCCATCACATGAAAACCACACTGAAGCAGATCATGTTTAATGGTAAAAGAATGGTTAAAAAAAGCATAATTTATGCCAGAATAATGTCTTATGTTCCTGTATTCAGGAATTAACATATAATGTAAGAATAAATCTGAATTCATTCATTCATTCATTCAACCTTTATTTAGTCAGGTAAATCTTATTGAGCTTCGAGGGCTCATTTACGAAAGCGACCTGCTACAAACTAAAGAATGATGAACAGCAATGGTACAAGTACATTAAACAATAGACAAAAGAAAAAGAAAAAGTAGCAAAAACTAGCAAACATTATAAGGTACAGTAGATTGGTTCAACACATCAGCGATTTGAATCTTTTTTTGAAAGATGGCAGACTGAGTCTTTGTTTTACCTTTTACAAATAAAACTTGTTTTATGTGAAACAATTTCTTGTACAGGTAGTCCTCGACTTACGACAATCCGACTTTACGAACGAATCATATTAATAAAAATATGAATACATTTTTTTTTGTGTGATTTAATGTTCTTGATTTCATGTGCAAAGCACTTTGTTGCAGCTGTGGTTGTTTCAAATGGCTTTATAAATAAAGTATTATTGGTATTATTATTTTTATTATTATTTTTAAGCCAATTTATGCAGTTTCCAGCAGTTTCCGACAGTTTCCGCCAGTTTTCGGCAGTCAGTTTTTGGCAGTGCCCGCCAGTTTAGCCTTAGCCAGTTAGCTCCGGCTTCGACAACCGGCTTTGGACAGACCGTGTCCAATCAGAGGTTCCTGCGCTCGGATACATGATTTGGAGCTGAACGGCGGTTTTACGGAGGGACGGATGGACGAAGGAAAACGACGCTGTGGACCGCGTGAAGCAGTAGACAGCGAGCTGGACCGGAGTAGCAACGAGCTAACATTTTAACAAGCCTTGCTGTAGGATGGAGGGGTGGATGCTAACGCCCCACCGGGGACACGGAGCCAACGGGCGGCGGCCGGGAGCTCGCCTCGATGTCCACCTGGCAGCTCAGATGTTGGATGGACACCGAGCTAATATGCTAAAGCGCGGACAAACAGCTGCGGCAGCCTTGGAGGGGCTAACGCTAAAGGGCACTGCTAATGGCGGGCCGTAAAAAAATGTGGATTGGCGCATCCCTAGTACGTAGCGGCGTAAACTTTTCTTTAAATCCAGTGAATTGTTTATTTCCAAACCCCATGTTTCCATTGTAACAAATCTAAAAAAAAAAATCCTGCTCAACATTTTTGCTTAATTAAAAGCAGGCATGACAACATTCCAAGCAGCTGCTGGGATGTATTTCAAATCAAAATTACATTAAAGATTTGAGACAATAACTCAGTTTAGTCCTTTTGTACTTCACACAGCCAGCATGAAATATAATCTATGCTCGTGAGCAGAACTTTGCCCTGTTTGTACTCCGTGTGGCTGGCAGAGTTGGTCAGGAAGGGCCAGAGATCTAATGACCCTTGTGGACATTGTTCAGCTGTGATGTCACCACTTCATGTCATTACCACCAGGCAGAACAGAGATCATCTGAGCATGGCTGACAGAAAAAAACTCTGGAAGAAATGAGATTACAGACTCAAGCCAGACTCCTTCCTTCCGCCTCTTCCTTCACTCTATGACAGATTTACGTACCGGTAGTTGCATTAGGTTTTACTTCAGTATTAGTTTCCAGAGTGAACGAGGAAATATAGAGACAGATCTGCAGCACAGGGGCAGGAGGTGACCGTAAGGCTGTTGTTTTTCAGATAAAAGCAATCTAAACTTACTGACAGAGCTCTTTGTTAAACAGCAGATTTATTTCACTCCCCTCCGCCTGGAGCGTCATTAGGGACTTTGTGCCTGGCTCCCAATTATTAGAGTGAAAATGACTGTGCATCAAAGTTTAATGTCCCACTGGAAGACCCAGTTTACACTTCAACCATCTCCTGGAAAGGTTCAAGATTTTTCAATGGTGATTGTAAAAAAGCTGCACATTTTAATGTTGTGGCCGCAAGCGGCAGAAGATGCTGTAGTTTCCACGCCAGGCTGGTGCGCTTTTATTTATCTTTTTTTAATGTACAGGGGTCTGCAATACGTGGCTCTGGAGCCACATGCGGCTCTTTGGTTCCTCTGCAGCGGCTTTTTCAAGCTTTTTGACCACAACTGAAATAAAACTGAATTTTATTTTTATTGGTTGTTATAACAACAACTAAAAGGGCTCGTTTTAGCAGTTTTCATGTAATTTATTTTGCAAATATGTGAATACTAGAAACAATACAAGGAGAAAAACATACTTTCACTTTACGCTTTACTTCTTCAAAGTAGGATACATAATTTTTTTTTACAATAAAAAATCACATAGGCCTGCATAGTTTATTGTTTTCGTTTTTAGAAATTGGGCAAATACTATGATTTTTTCCTTCTTTACAGGAATTAGGGGTTGAACGAGTACATCATTTTAAAACTTGACATTAACATAATAAAGCTCAAGTAGAACTCGAGTAGTTGATGATGTCATAGGATCTTAAGATGCAAAATAATAATAAAAACGCAAAAAAAAAGTCATTTAATATTTACAACAAAAAAAAGGACCAACAAAACATTGGGAGTGTACATTATGCTGGACTACCATTTATCATACTGCAGATAAATCACAGGAAAACCAAAATTATTAGTTATTATTATTAAGCTGCAAAAGTGAAAGAAACGTGCGGCACGTCAAAAACGAAACCAAAAACAGTGGGGCAGTCGACCACCACGCACTGCCCGCAGTGCTACGCATTGGATTTAGTTTTAGAGATTAATATGTTCATAGTTTTTTATAGATTTATAGATTCATATTTTTTGCTTTTTGTTTGTGAAACAAGGTCAGTGGAAGCTGGTTCTGGTTCGGTCGATTGGACACGGTGTTACACCATATTCTGTGACCTGCAACAGCGCATGCAACACCGCCCCCTATGGTCACAATATACGGTGGTCCCAGAATTTGGTGTAACACCGGTTCGCAACGATCCAAACAGGAAGTTAATTAATTTTCTGTTCTGTAACTGCAACGTGATGACGTCACTACGAATACTCTATGTGAAATTAAAAAACTCGATAGTGTAAGGGTGGCTCCCTCTGGTGGTCTGTCTCCTTCCTTGCATGTTGTCTCTCCTTGCATCTTGTCTCTCAGGTTTGTGTGTCGTCTCAGGTGATTATGATTTTAGGTGATTAGGCTGTGTATATTAGTTTGCGTTTGTGTGCATGTCATTGTCGGGTCATTCGTCTTCCTCCCTGGTGTGTCGTGTCTTTGCTTCGTTCCCAGCTCCTTGGTTTTGTGAGTACACCTCATCAAGTTTGAGTTCTTGTTTTACAGCCACAGTTGAGCTACAGTTTAGGTATTTTTATGTTTACTGCCACGTCAGTACATTATTTTGAGTTTTGTTATTAAAGTGTTTTTGATTTTTACTGCTCGTGTCTCTGAGTATCCGTCTGCACCATTGGACTCATTCCTCCCACACCACGCCGAATCCTGACATTAATGACCCGACCAATGTGAGTCCAGCAAACGGACTTTTACCCAGAGGCAGAAGATGGCGGCTTCCGCTCGGACAGAAGCAGCCGTCATAGACGTGAGCGACTTCCAGATGGACGCTGCTACTACAGAGGGCGCTGTCAGCCCTCCTCCACCTGCACATCTTTCTGAAATAGCACTGGGCTCTCCTTCCACAATACCTGTGATCCTTGCAGCTGCAGCCCCTGCGGCCGCTCCCACGCCGGCTGTAGTCCCCGTAGTTTTTCAATCTCTTGCAGTCTCTGTTTCATCACAGTACAAAGATCACACCCATTCAGACTCCACAGACTCAGTCTCACTTTGTTTTTTCTTCACCTGCCCGTTCTGCTTCTTCCTCGCCGTCTGGTCCTCGCCGTCTGGTCCTGGGGTGCGCCGCTGATGTTTCGACGTCTGCTGAGGGTTCCTGCGCCGCTGACGCCTTTACTTCTTCAGAGGGTCCTCGCGTTGCTGATGCCTCGACGTTTGCAAAGGGTTCCCGCGCCGATGACGCCTCTACTCCTTCAGGGGGTCCCCGCGCCGATGACGCCTCTACTTCTTCAGAGGGTCCCCGCGTCGGTGACGCCTCTACTCCTTCGGAGGGTCCTCGCGCCGCTGGTGCCTCGACGTCTGCAGAGGGTTCCCGCGCCGGTGACGCCTCTACTTCTTCGGAGGGTCCCCGCACCGGTGACGCCTCTACTGCAGAGGGTCCTCGCACTTCTGACGCCTCTGCATCGATGGGGGGTCTCCGCACCGCCGATGCCTCCACAGCAATGGAGGGTCTCCACATCGATGATGTTTCTGTGCCCGATGTTTCTACGCCTGATGATGTTTTGACGCTTGTTGGTTTTCTGGGTTTAGTCTTTGTTTAGTTCTGGTTCTGGTTTTTGCATGTTGCTCGCAGTTTTCCTAGTTTGGCTTTGTGTTTAGCTTTTGTCCCTTGCCCTGTCCCTGTTGGTCTTTGGTTTGTTTTCTTTGTGTCCTGTCCCCTGTCCTTGTGTTTTCCTTCGTGCCCGCCGTCCCTGTGGTTCCTCCGCCCACCCTAGTTGTTGGGGGTGTTCCTTGGGGACGCCTGGGGGCGTCTTTGAGGGGGAGGTACTGTAAAGGTGGCTGCCTCTGGTGGTCTGTCTCCTTCCTTGCATGTTGTCTCTCCTTGCATCTTTTCTCTCAGGTTTGTGTGTCGTCTCAGGTGATTATGATTTTAGGTGATTAGGCTGTGTATATTAGTTTGCGTTTGTGTGCATGTCATTGTCGGGTCATTCGTCTTCCTCCCTGGTGTGTCGTGTCTTTGCTTCGTTCCCAGCTCCTTGGTTTTGTGAGTACACCTCGTCAAGTTTGAGTTCTTGTATTACAGCCACAGTTGAGCTACAGTTTAGGTATTTTTATGTTTACTGCCCCGTCAGTATTTTGAGTTTTGTTATTAAAGTGTTTTTGATTTTTACTGCTTGTGTCTCTGAGTATCCGTCTGCACCATTGGACTCATTCCTCCCACATCACGCCGAATCCTGACAGATAGATGTCCTAGGAATCTATGTGTCGATTGCTCGAGTAGTCTTTTAAAGCCCTAACAGGAATCTCATCTTTTTTTTTTGTCTTGAAATGTAAAAAAATCAAATGTTAAAAATCATTAGATATTTTTAGTTTTATAAAATCACCCCTACTGGCCAGAAAAGCGCCCTCCAACAAACTTTAAGTGGTTCGTGGGTCACCATTTAAGAATCCCAGTGGACCTTACCAAGCTCCACCCAGAAACGTCCCCTAAGCTTCAACATGGCTGCTTACCTCACAAACAAAGCCTCGCGCAGCATTAGTTTCAATGGAAACATGGCGTCGACTGACTCTCTGCAGGGTATTTCTGAGTCGAATAGTGTATCATTTCTGCCAGATTCCAACAAAATATCAGCCACGACAATGGACAGGGGAACCAACAAGTTCATGTTGTTGTTTTTTTTGATGTTATCAAGTTGTTTGAGCCACGCGATGCCTCCAACAGCGTGCGCGTCACAGCTAAATGCTACCGGCCGATGAGGAAAACAGCAGATCCTCACACCCTCAGCATTAATATAGCTGTGGACAAGATCACTGATGCCTATTGTTCTGCAAGGCTCGGTAAGTCAGGCATTCATGGTTTTGAGGGTTACTTTTGAAATCAGTGATTTCTGTTGTTGGCAAAAGTTTGAGTGTGCCTTGGTCTGATACTCGGTGCTAGCGGTGCTAGCATGGCTAACACGATTACAGTCTAGTGAAAAGCCTTTTCAGGTGAAATGAAATCTTTAATGTATGTTAGATACGGTACACATTGCATATTGATCTCTTCAGCTAAGGTAAAACTGTGTAACAGACAGGTTTCAAGGTGTAGAAGTTGTATCGGTATCGGTAAATGCGGTCATGCACAAGCTCACAATGTAACTAAACTCAGCATGTCTAAAAAAGCTAAGTCAGGTCCCCTGGACATCCCTCTGGTCCAGAGGACCAGACTTAGCTTTTTTAGAGTTTTCTACCTGGATTATTGAGCATGCATCACGGAAAATTAGCATGCGTTTCTTGCTACTGTAGCTGTTGTTTGTGAGGTGGTCACGCGCCTGGTAGCTGCGCTGTGACGTGAAATGGGCATTAGCCAATGAAACGTGGCCCTGTGGGCGGAGCTTGGTAAGGTCCGTTGTAGCAGGTATTGTGGCTCCAGGCACATTTAATTTAGTGAACAAAGGGGCAGAAATGAATCTTTTGATCTTAAAGGTTGCAGACCCCTGATCTAGTAGATTTAAAAGTACATGCATATTAAAATGTCATATTCAAACTCTTAACTAGAATCTTTTAACCTCATTGAGAATACAGTACAATTTTATTTCACTAGAACTATCAGTGAAAATACGAGGAACAGAAGAAGCTCATTGAGGAGGCTAGTCTTTACAATATGAACGTTCTTAAAGGTCCACTGACATGATTTTTTTTTACTATTCATCAAATTGCTCAAAATATATATATTTTATCATTTAAATATTTTCATTTTTGCAAACAAAATGAGAAATCACTTTAATTTTGCTTTAAAAGTGATTTTGAACTTCAAGCCGTGTTTAATCATGGGAAATCCGATTACACTCGAACGCACCATCTGTGACGTAACACCGGGCAGAGCTCTGGGTTTGTCACGGTGCACGGGTGTGCGCAGTTCGACATGAAGGTAAGTCTGATACAGCATCAGACCTAAATTAGATCCTGTTGTTTCTTGTTCCATCACCCAAACTATTTTCTGCTTCCCAAAATGAAGACAAATAACTCAAATCTTCACATAGATTGATAAATTCATCGGGTTTTAAATTGTCAGCTATTAAAGAGACCAGAGCCCTCTGCCTCACTACGTCACAGATGGTGCATTCGCGTGTAATCGGATTTCCCATGATTAAACACGGCTTGAAGTTCAAAATCACTTTTAAAGCAAAATTAAAGTGATTTATCATTTTGTTTGCAAAAACGAACATATTTAAATGATCAAATATATATATTGAGCAATTTGATGAATAGTAAAAAAAATCATGTCAGTGGACCTTTAATACTTTCTGTAATAATTTAACTTTTGTATGTCTTCCCCAAGTTAAATGTGTTTTATAAGCAATAATTAAACACATCCAGGCAACTTTTTGCTTGAAAAACTCTGCCGATTCTTGCAAACTTGAACAACCACCCGTGACCATCCTTGAGCCAATACTGTATACACCAGCAAACAGTAGATTTTAATCTGCCTTTAAAGGTGGGGCAGACAGGTGAACAAGTCGTATAAGAAGAGGATAATGGAAACTCGAAAAGCAGCTCAGACTGAATTTTCCTCTTGTAGAAGAGTTTGAACGTCATCCAAGATGTGACCTAATCACTGCTGGCGTTGGCACTGACTGAAACTAAGCAACTACACCCCATTTTTTAACACAGGCTTGAGCAATAATGTTTAAAATTCACATAAAAGTGGTGTGAAGTATGTAACAAAATTAGGTATTTAGAAATTCACAAGCACCACTTAAGTGTATTTTACTGTGAATAAAAGTTTCCTTCTTTTATCAAGTTTTTTCTTCAAGTTATTAGAAACAAATGCAAACACAGCAGATCTGTTACAAAAGATTATTTATGTTGTTGTTTTTTAAAGATCAGTCCTTTGGAGATTTTTGTACTGCTCAGTGCAATTGTTTTCTTTCAATAAATATACATAGTTTTCCAAGCCATATTTAATGTAGCATATGATAAAATGACACAAAAATCCTGTGTCTGAATATTTTTTTTTATTATGAGACTGTAATCTATTAATACCCAGCTTGTTGTGATTTTAATAAATCTTTTCTCACGTTGCTGGAGACATGTCAGGCTGTTACGAAGGCAAAAACAAAAACATACTTTTTTTAGAAAAATATGCTGGTGAAGATTCTCAGTCATCCAGGACATGATAAATTTTTTAGATTTAGATTTTTTTTTTAGAAAAGCATTTTACTCAGACTGACAAGATTTGTTCCAATACTTGAATCACAAAAATAGGACTAATTTCATGAATTTCTGATGACAATACAGTACAGTAACTGTAAAAAGTTGTAGTGTTTTTGCCCAAACTGTTGGATTTTTTCTGCTTGTGATAAATGAATCGGTTAGCCTTACTTTAAAAAAAAGAGGTTAGCCTATAGCACAGAGCCAAGAAACATTGTTGTGGTTTTTTTTTTAAACAAAGTCTTTTTATTGAAGAAACATTGATTTTTAGCACTTATTAAAGATAAATAATAAATAAACAAAGACAAATAATAATAAAACTGATAATGATCATCCTTTTTGCACAAACAGTATTGAATAAAATTCTTGACAATAGTTTTGTTACCCAAGTACACTTCCTATTTATATAAAAAAAAACATAAATATGTTAGCCTAGATAAAAATAGAGGTTAGCCTAGCTTAGCACTGAGACAAGAAACATTACCTTATGGGACTTTAATCTATATATATTAATAATATTAACACTGAAAATAAACATATTATAGAAATAATAATTACTAAATTTTTCTCAGAGTATACAAATTAGAAGAGTAGCCTAGCTTAAAAAAAATGAAGTTAGCCTAGTTTTCACAAGGACACGTAATATATTGAGACTTTAATCGATTATTTTTACCAATAAACATTGCCAACACTTAAACATCACTTAGAACCAATATTAATAAACAATTTAATAAAAATTTAATTTTGTCCAGATTGAGAATTTTTTCTGTTAGTAAAAAAATAATCATGTTAGCCTTGCTTTAAAATGAGGTTAGCCTAGCTTAGCACAAGACAAGAAGTACTACTGTGGGACTTTATTGACTTATTTCCAACCATAAATAATTCTAAAACTGTAAATAAATATACTTTTTGTACAAATATCAAGACATTGTTTCAGTATTTTATGTTCAGAAAAAGACTTTTACAGTTTGTAAGAAATTAAACTGCTAGTCTATCTTAAACTGTAGGTTTGTCTAACACTGAGGCAGGAAGCACGTTCTTAGGAGACTTTGATAAATTATTTTTTTAATTATAAATTATGCTATCACTGAAATAAACATCCATCTTGTACAAATAATATTAAGCGTATTAACTGGTACAGTCATGTCATCTGACGGTTTCCTTTTTTATGTTGTTGAGGCGTTCGGACTGATCAAGTCCTTTGGATGAAGGACAAAAACATCTAAACTACAAAAAGAAACTTTCCAGATGACATCAAGGTTCATGCTCAATAATCCAGGTAAAAAAATCTGAATGTTCAGTCAAGCCATCTGGACGGTTTCTTTTTTTTTGTTTTTTTGTTAAGAGACATTTCGCCCTCCATCCGAAGGGCTTCCTTCATCAGTCTGAGAAGTCACAAACAAACCGGTTTCTACACTAAGCAGCACACTCCTACAGCGGACCAACCAGTTTGCTGGTGATAAACTGGTTAGTTAGTCACCTGTCCAGATGACCCGACTGAACTTTGTTGGATTTTTTAAACCTGGATTGTTGAACATGAACTGTGTTTGATATTAACTGGTAGTTTATTTCGTAAAGCTGTCTTTTAGTCTTCTTCTTCTTTCGGCTTTTCCCTTTTCAGGGGTCGCCACAGCGAGTCATCCTCCTCTACCTCACTCTGTCCTCTGCATCCTCTGTCCTCACTCCAACTACCTTCATGTCCTCTCTAACTGCATCCATATATCTCCTCTTTGGCTTCCTCTGTGTCTTTTTCCTGGCAGCTGCATTTCTAACATCCTTCTACCAATATACCCACTGTCCCTCCTCTGGACATGTCCAAACCATCTCAGTCTGGCCTCCCTAACTTTATCTCCCAGTTGTTCAACATGTGCTGTACCTCTGATGATCTCATTCCTGATCTTATCCATCCTTGTCACTCCTAAGGAGAACCTCAGCATCTTCATTTCTGCTACTTCCAGTTCTTTCTCCTGTCTTTTTGTCAATGACACTGTCTCCAGACCATACAACATAGCTGGTCTCACCACTGTCTTGTAAACTTTTCCTTTGACCTTTGCTGACACCTTTTTGTCACAAATCACTCCTGAAACTTTTCTCCATCCACTCCATCCTGCCTGGACTCTCTTCTTCACCTCTTTACCACATTCCCCATTTTCCTGGACAGTGGACCCCAAGTACTTGAAGTCCTGCACCTTTAGTAAGCGAGGCTAATAACCAACCTGTTTCTTAACAAGAACTTTTTTTTTCTATTTTCTTTGATTTCATGTGATTATTTTTCTGACAGGCACCAAGATCTTTGCAACTGGACTTATATTAATCGAGGTCAACCTCAGCTTTGTGCAGACTTCAGCCCCATCGTTGGATAGGACTGGAACAATTCAGGCTCTTTATGTGGAATTTGAAAAGATAAAATTAAAGGAGGCTCGTTGTTGTAAAGAGCAGCAAACCGACTCGCTCTTTTCTGCCAGCTGAAGGTTAAGAAATCACATGACTTTATTTGACTTTCAGAGGAAGTCACGTGTGCTTTTATTTTGACGTGCTCTCAGAACAAACTCTTGATTACTGATGTTTCTAATTTACCTACAAGTAATAATTAACACTATTAGGGTATCCTTGTTCCTTTAAACTAGCACAAAATAAGTCTTTATAATGCAGTCAACAAATTTTTTTGACTTTATAGTTAAAGCAGCTTTAAACTTGTTCACAGATGAAATTATTTTATAAAATATGAAGTTGTCAGTGTGTTTCAGGAAAAGTTCAGTTCTATGGAGCCACTGTAGGGTTATTATTATTAATTTAATTATACTTTCAGTGTATAATTTAAACACATACTCTTATACTTTTGAAGTACTGGTACAATATGAACAGATTGTGAATTTGTAATTGTGGAAAAGCATTTCTGTAGTGTCTTTGCTAGTTTCTTTCTAATATTTATGTATAAGTTCACAAAGTTTTAAAGGCATGATCCAATGACAAGTGTTAACAATCATTCAACCTCTATAATGTCTTGTTTGTTTACAAGTTTGGTCTCACTGTCAATCTTTACTAACAAACACAATCGTTAAAATATTCTGCTGAAGTCAGTTGCAACCTAGATAATGGGTTACACTGCAAAAAGAGCACATTAATATCACATTCATTTTAAAAAAAAGTGCAAAATAAAAGTTATATTTTAACCATTAATACTTATAACTTTCAAATTATAAGCTTGGTTGAGTTGGGCCAACAAGAAATTTTACAGAACGCAAACAAATGCCAGGAAGGCTGTGCAAGCTAACAAAAATTTTAGTTTAAATAGGAACCGTAATACAGTAAATACAGAGTCAGAGAGTCAGAGTCAGAGAGTCTTTATTGTCATTTGCACCGCATGTGGTACATGAGATGAAAACGAGATTATGTACACGAGGTCCCAGTTACATCCAACAACAAATGAAAGAGAAAAACAGTAATAACATCTAGAATTAACTAAGAAAAACATCAACTAGTAATACACTAAGCCTAATATAGTGGGAATAAACAGCAGCACGAACATGAGTTTGTATGAGCAGATGGTCACAGATGGTCACAGATGAACACAGCAACAAGAAAACAGATCAGCATCAGTATGATGTGATATTTTGCAGTGTTTATTTTTTATTTTATTTTTATTTATTCATGAGTCTAACAGCCTCAGGGTAGAAGCTGTTCCTCAGTCTAGTGGTTCTACAC